>PVJI01022179.1:0-25775 GCA_004026765.1 Micronycteris hirsuta
GGATCATAATCAACAAAAACAGAAAGCAAGCAAAACATAAACAGAGACATTGAAATTAAGAACAGTCTATCAATAGCCACGGGGGAGGGGGGAGGGTACAATGGGGAGAAGCGTTTTCAGGAATCACTGTAGAGGACACATGGAAGGAACTAAGGGGGAAGGGGGAGGCTGGGTGGGGGAGGTGGGGGCTGGGGGGAGGGGAGGGGAGAGGATGCAAATAACTGTAATTGAACAACAATAAAGTAATTAAAAATATATATATTTTGATAAGTTTGTTTACAATAATATAATTAAAACAATTCAAAAACAAAGAATTAAAGAAAAACCAATGAAGCATGTAATTTTAATTTTAGAACTACAGGAAGAAAAAATAAGGACTATACCAGCTTTCTGAGAAATATGTGCAGATAGATAATACAGAGAACAAATTTTAAAAGTATGGACTTGACAAAATTTTTTCTAAACTTTTTTTATAGTTTGAACATGTAATATCTATTAAAATAAATTTGGGCCATTGTTTGCAAAAAACATTTCAACATGCATACACAAAATTGTGATAAACACTTCATACTTTGTTTTGCTTAAAATATATCATTATTACATTACAGGTGTATAGATATCAAATTCATGAAATGTAAAATACTTTGTTATTGAATAAAGCATGCATTTTACTTCTATAGATGCTTTTTATGGTATGTTTTGCGTGTAAACTGAAGGACACACACTTTTAAAATGCTAAGAACATGTTTTACATCTTTTACGTAAAAGACCAGGAAACGTGTGGTGCCTGGAGTTCTCGGAGCAAGAGGAGAGAGCTCCACAAAGACACAACTGAGAGTACCCCTCGAGAGTTCTGCCGAGTGCTGATCAGCGCCTGCAGATGGGGAAGCAGCTGAGGCTGAAAAAGACCCATCTGAAAGGCTTAGAGAAAACAGTGAGTAAACAGGGATGGGAATAGCACCTATTCCCACCAAAGTGATGAACTTTATGGTGTTCAAGACATCGCTTAGGATACTTAGAAGAATTATCTCACTGGTGGGACAAAATCAGCTTGAACTAAAGTCTGCTCTGGTTCTGCCTAATAGCTGAAAGGAATTAAGCTGTTTGAAAGTAATTTAACTGAATCCCAAAACAAGGCTCAGGAGTATTTTAGGAATTCCAAGTTACCTGAGAAGGGAAAATTCATTATGTTGGGCATCCAATTAAAAATTAGCAGGCATTCAAAGATGCATTAATGTATAATGCATTATGAGGAAATAAATTATTCATTCAGAAACTGCTCAGAAATAACATGGATAATTGGAGTAGCAGAGAAAAGCATCAAATTATTATCATTGTCTTTCATTTGTTGATGAACACATAGGCAAGATAAATATTTTAAGTAAATACATGAACAATATAAAAGAGTCCAAAATCAAAGTACTAGAGATAAAAATTGTTATTCTTGAAATTAAAAAAGCACGCCAGCAGTTTAAATATTGCTGAACATTGACTGATGGCAACTATAAAAAATGAAACATACAGAGAAGAAAACTAAAAAGAAAAACAAGCATGAACAAACTGTGGGAAAAGTCAGGTTGCCAAACATAGATGTAATTGGAGTCCCTGAAGAAAAGAGAGGGTGATTTTTAAGGAAATAATGCTCAAAATTTGTCCAAGTTTGAAGGAAACTATAAACTCACTGATGCAATAAGTTCAGTGAAACTTAATCACAATAAACATGAAGAAAACTATACCAAATACATCATAATCAAATTGCCTAAAAACTATAGATTAAAAGAAAATATATCAGTCAGAGGTAAAACACACACACACATAAATAAGAAAAAAGATGAACAATAAGAGAGATTTCTTATTAGAATAATTGAAATCTAGAAGACAGTGGTACAAATCTTTAAAGTTCCGAAAGAAAAAAAAAAAAACAACTAAAAAGCTAAAATTTCTTATGCAACAAAAATACATTTCCAAAGCTAAGGTGGAATAAAGGTTTTTCAGACACATAAAAGCCCAATGGATTAATTGTCAGTACTACAATAAATGTTAAAAATCAAGTCCTCCAGTCAAAAGAAAAGGATACCAGATGGAAGCAAGCACACACTAAAAGAAAAAGTTTACCTCAAACTGGCTTTGACAGTGTTAGCTACACGGGCAAAATTAAGACATACATAAAATTTTAAAATTATCTTTAAAAGATAATATCTTAAAGCAAAATAATAACAATGCATTGGGGCTTATAAAATAAGTGGAAGTGAAATGCCAGCGATCACCACAAAGGCCAGGAGGGAAGACGTGAAAGCGCACGGCGGAAATGTTCATTGCAGCGTATGCAGTGACAGCAACTCTTGGGGGTAGACTGCGACTAGCCAGCGATGTCCTCTGTAAGCTTGACAGCAGCCGCAAAGTAACATGGCAAAAAGTTACTATCAGTAATCCAAGGGAAGAGAGAAAATGGAGTTATAAGATCTCCTCAATTAAAACAAACTAAGGCAGAAGGAAAGGAAAAAGGAAACAGTTTACACAGGACAACTAGATAATAGGACAGGATGGTGGATTGAAGCCCAAGCACATCCAACCTCCCGTCACATGTAAATTGGCTGAAGCTGAGGAGGCTTCCCAATAGAACATTAATCTTGCTTTTGCCAACAATGTAACATTTTTTAAAATATTTTTGACCAACAGATGGTTAAATCCATGGATGGAGAATCCTGAGATACAGAAGGCCAACTGTAATCATGTAATTACTAATCTCATGCTGATGGTACACAATGAGAGATTACTCCAAAGGGTTGTGCTAGCAGCCATAGAGGAGGCAATCTTAATTAGCAGGAGTATTAGTCACGGATGAAACAGCTCGTCGTATTTGAAAAATATAGTTCTCAGATATTTAGAGGTATTCGTTACCTCAATTAATCACTACAACAACTGGTGGAAAATTCATTGCAGTCCTCATTTTCTGAAAGAGCCAGTGGAGAGCTAGGTTAAATGATTTTCCCAGTGTTGCTCAGCATTCAGCTAAGACAAGGTGGAGTTGAGGAATGCACCTCAGTGTGACATCTGAAACTTGAGGATATCTTCAGTTCTGTTCTCTAGCAACTATCATTTGAGAAGGGAACAAAAGATAAATCTCATAGAATAGGTGGAAACCAAAGGTCAAAGAGGAAGTTTCCAGGAGGTAGTAGTTAAGATTTTAGTTGAATCTTGAATTACTTCAATAGGTTAGATCTAGAAGAGAGAGACACTGTAGTTGGAAGTGAACTATAGAAGAGGGGACATAGTGGTGACAAAACGTAGACATGGCTTGCAGAAATTACGTTTAACTCATTGATTTTGCAGCACAGGTTTACGTCTAGAAAAGAAAGTTAGCATCCCACCTTAGAAAGCCCTTAGTGTATTTTATTATGTTTCAGTGGAAGAAAGATGTGGGCTGAGAGTTTTTTGTAACTCCAATAACTGAGTTTTATTTAAGAAGCTAATTATGGCAGTTGATACAGGCTGGATTAAAGCAGTCAATCAGGAAGGGATATTAAGAAGTTGAGCTATGATAATGGCTTTGAAAATGGAGCTGAAAGAATAATACAGAGAAGTGTGTTTGCATTAGTACTGTGTTAATATATATGTGTGTATGTGTGTGTGTGTGTGTGTGTGTATAAAATCTAGAAGAGAATGCTTTGTTCCTCTTACTGAGAACTGAAACCACTTTCTTGCAGTTCTCTCTAATGGACACTGAACATGATCCCATTTATCACTGGGATGGAGAGAGGGTCAAATTTGGCATTATCTATCTCCCTACTGCAACTTCCAGTCTGTTTGGTCATCTGGGTGGGTAATTTCATCCTCATTTCATATTCGTGTCGTCCAGCTGAAGCACTCTCTATGCCTCCTTGTTATCACCTTTTGGATCCCGCTAGAATCATGGAAGACTTCAAGGTCAGTGCAGTTCACTTATTCAACTGCAAGTCCCTTTTATCAATTCCACAGGGTCCTCAGAACCTCAGAAATTCTACATTTCTATTTTCTTCTATGTGACCCCAAACTCTAATTCTTCCCATTTTTTTCAAATCTTTCCCTTGTACCTCAATCACATGTTTTCACTGCTGGTATCCCTCCAGTCAGCCTATCCCAACATCTGGAATCCCCAAGTTGGCCTCCTCTTCCCTTCAGACCCATTCAAGACCTCACAGGTGAACATCTGGTCTACTCTCTCAGCTGAACTTTTGATTCCCAACTGTCTTCATCTTTCTGCTGACCACACTCCCAGGCAAAATCCCAGCATAAAGCAATGACGCAATGTAACTTCTCCTCTCTTACGTCTAGACCTCACAAATCTGAATAAACAAACAAACAAACCAATAAATCCACATCATAATTTATCTAAAATTTTGATATTTTGTTCATAATGGATTTCTTGTATTCATTTGTACGATTTAATAATATCCCATTACAACAGTAAGTGTCTTGATTGCTGAGTTTTTTGGTTGCTACTTATACTGGTCCCAGAGGCTCTTCATTCACCATATCCTGGTACTCTAGGTGACAGTGATCACCTCCTTTCACCACCGCGGTCTCTCATGTAGACTTTCATGTGCAAATCCTGTCTTCAGGTTTCTCCCCAGAGAAATCCTGTGACAGATATGCATTTCCTAGTTCCCCTTTCTGCTTCAACATGGAATTCTTCCACCAAAATCCTTTTCTTTCTTCTAATGATTCTCAAGTTTCCTTTATCCTAACCAAGCAATTCAATCCAAGGTTTTTCTTTCATTTGAAACGGTCACAATCTTTTTATTTTTAATATTAATTATGAATTTTCAGCATTTGCTTATATAACGGCATCAGTAGGAAAGGTATGGAAGAGAAATTAGTTCATAAGACTCGAGATATTTCAAAACCACCTGTCAGTTTGGCGTTGCTGACTGTAAAGCGCTAATGGCTGTTACATTTCTAGGACAAAACAATCTGCTAGCTTTGTCTTTCTTAGACGATTTTAGGCCATTTCCATGAGCGGCTAATAAGCCAGTCATTCTCTCTACAAAGGGACCTAATGCTTAAAGAAATTGCAGTGTGGAGTTAAAAAGAGCAAAGTGATGTTTTCATCTCTGTTGTTGGTATATGCAATCAGTTTATTACATCTGAAAAAGAACTACAAAAGAGGCACAGGTAAGAATCATGTACAGTAAAATACTGCCAATGTAAACTGAGTGGAATTAAAGGGGAAAGTAAGTAGGGAAGGATCTAAGAGGAGAAAGGCCAGGTGTGTATATATATCTAAATCTAATAAGCATTTTTTAAAATGATTTATTTTTAACATATCTATCAAGTTTTAAACAGGGGAGACAATGGGTAGGAAATTTCATTTGTGACCTGCTCCTGTACTGTGAAACTGGACTGGCCCCCGGCTTGGACGCTGATTACAATTCTAAAATATGCTATGGTTTTACGGTGCTTAGTATTCATTTTCTTCTTCTGGTCATGCAAGGTGATTAGAGATGAGAAGCTATCCCCATGAGAGTCACTTAGAAGTAAAATTTTTCATGGACAAACGAGTTTTGAGAACACAGAAGACTATTTTTTACCGTAGGGATTTACATCCACTATTGCATATTAAAGACAATGACAAGTCAAATGGGAAAAGAAAAAAGAAACCTTTTGAAATTTTGTTTATCCTGGTGTTTCCCAATTTTTTAAAAGACCTTTTCCTTTATTTTTATGATTCAATACATCATAATTAACTATTAACATCAGAGTTAACTATTTTCTAAAAAGATTTTATTTATTTATTTTTAGAAAGGGGGAAGGGAGGGAGAAAAAGGGAGAGAAGCATCAATGTGCGGTTGCCTCTCTGGGAACCTGGCCTGCAACTCAGGCATGTGCCCTGACTGGGAATTGAACCTGTGACCTTTGATTGGCAGGCCAGCACTCAATCCACTGAGCCATCCCAGCCAGGGAAGAGTTAACTACTGCTCTGCAGAACATATTCTGAGGGCAGATTCCCAGAGTAAGATTTTAATCTTGCATAAACCTTGGAAATAATAAAGTTGAAAACCAGCATGCAACCTCATTCTATGGATCAATCTGGACAATTATTTAATGTTCTCTCTTCTACCTTTATTATTTCCAACTTCTTAAACATTTACTATTACTACTAATGTAACACAGTGATCAGGTAAAATCTCCAAGAGAAGGAGGGGGTGGGGAGAAAAACCCCAAGGTGAAATTGAAGATTAAAAGTGGCTTACCACCCTGAGGTGGGAGGGACTACTGGAGGACAGAAATTACCTGAGGCAGCCAAGCAGCAACTACTTACTCAGCAGAAGAGAGCTTGTGTAGAGCATGTGTGGCTGGATACTTTGCCCCCTTGCTAAACATGGCCCGGGAAAGAGGGCAAAGGCAAATACAGCCCTCATTGATTGAAAAGCTGGACACTCCTACTGGATTCAGGGGCACATGGGATTCTGGGAGAGGACTTTTAAACACAGGCGGGCAAAAGCTTCCTCTTGGCTGAGGCTCTCTTGCTGTCTCGGATTTTTTGGGCTCTTGCTTTATACCACATGGATGGAAGCACTCATGGGATTGGCAGATGCTAGGCCCACCTGGGGCTTGGGCCCCTCAAATTTGGAAGCCAGCTCCTGGAGACAGGGTCCCATACTGGGATGCGTGCCTCGCTGGGCTCCAGCCTTTCCGATGCTGCGACCCAGCTCAGCACGGCACATGACTCCTGAACTGTATCCTCTCTCTTCCCTTGAGCAGTGCACAGACTGAGCAGGACACAAAGGCATAAGCTGGAAAGTTCCTCATGAGTGGAGTTTCCCGTACACGACTGCTGTGACCTGGCAGTGCACCCCAGACCCTGAGAGAGAGAGAGAAAGAGAGAGAGAGAGAGAGAGAGAGAGAGAGAGAGAGAGAGAGAGAGAGAGATTGAGCACTGCTGCAAGACTATGGCAACACTGAAACCCCCAAGTGTATACTCCAGAGAGATGCAGACCTGTTTGCCTGGCCAGCTTAAGCTCGGAAAGGACAGATATACAATAATAGGGAACTTCTGGGCATGGCTTTTGTTTACAATCTTTTTGGGAGCAAAGGAGGTTCTGTGCCTTGTGGAAGACAAGGGTTCAGAGCATGAATGCTCCCAGCACCCCGAATTGGGAACTCTGTTAATAAAAACCTATTTCCTTTCACACAAATCTTTGGGTTGTGTGTATACGTGGCAAAAAGCAGCCAGACCCCATGCTGCCTGGTTACACTAACAAAACAATACCTGTGCAGAGTGTCCCTGCTGAGATTCGATTTCCCCCATTCCTCACATTTACCTTACGAAATTTTCACCTTCTTGAGAAGACCTTTTTGTCAAAGAAGTCCATATATTTTAAAACAGCATTATTTAGACAGTTTCCTTAATCTTGGATTGTAATAGCTCACAAGCATTTTTCTCAAAATAGCTTTATTGACATATAACATACATGCCACATAATTCACTTGCTTTAAATGCACAATTCAATAATACTTACTAAATTTATAGAGTGGTGAAACCATCATTGCAACCTAATTTAAGAATATTTCCATCATCTCTCCCAAAAAACTTCTTGTTCACTCTAAGTCACTCTCCATTCCCACGCCCACTACCAGGCAACCACTAATTACTTTTTGTCTCTATAGATTTGTATTTTCTGTAAATTTCCAATAAATGGAATGACGCGAAACTGGTCTGCTTCTGTCTTCCTTCCTTCACAGATGTTTTGAGTTTTATCACATGGTAACATGTATGAGTAGTTCATTCCTTTTTACTGCTGATGGGATCCCATTATGTAGTTGTATCCCATTTTCTTTATTCACAATTGATGGACGTTTCAATTGTTTCCACCTAAAAAAACTTCAGCTTAATTTACAAATAAAATTGTAACACATTTAAAGTGTACCTCATGGTGATTTGGTATACATATACAGTGTGAAAAAATTCTGCCTTCTAGTTGATGAATACATCTAACAAATATTACCTCACTTTTTCTTTTTGTTTTCTTTTTTGTAGTGAGAACAGTTATGTTCTACTCTCCCAGTAAATTGCAGTTATACACCGCAGTGTTGACTACAATAACCACGTTTTACATGAGACCCCCAGACCTTATTCACCTTATAGATGAACGCGTGCACCCTTTACCGGCCTCTCCTGATTGCCCCCATATCCCAGTCTGTGGCAAACACTTCTTTCTACTCTGCGTTTCTATGGGTTTTTTTTTTAGATTCCACATATAAGTGATACCATGCAGCATGTGTCTTTATCTCTCCGTCTGGTTCATTTTACTTAGTATAATACTCTCAAGGTCCACCCATGTTATTTTCTTTAGATAGGTACTTAAAAGTGGAATTGGTGAATCGTATGGTAGTTCTATTTTTAATTTTTCCAGAAAACTTTTTAAAAGCTTTTGCCTCAAAAATAGTTTTAAAATTAAAAATCTCTACAAAGTGACTGCTACATGCCAAACACTGTGATAAGAGCACTCCAGTGGGTGAGGGCGCAGTGATCTGTAACTTGATTCACTGTTTATATGTTTCTCTGTAGCATGAGACTCTGGGGACTGAGCCAAATAAATGTTGACATGATTTAGTGTTTAAATTTTCCTGTCTTTTGAGTTTTAGCTGTTTTCATGACTCCTCCCATCTCAAGACTTTGAACAGGATCTACATACTTGATACATAGATTCCAAATAAATCATTTCCAGTCAATATATTTTTATTTTTTCCTTAAACTCTAGACCCACACACACAATTGATATTTGGTTATTTTTACTGGACTGTCTAATAGGCATTTCAAACATACTATGTCCAAAACTGAACCTCTGATCTTTGTCCCCAAATCTATGACTCCTACAACTTTATCCATCTCAATAAATGACAAAATCCTACCATTTGCACAGGCCCAAAACTTTGATGTTTTCCTGGATACATTTATTCAGTTAGGCAGTTCAGTTGTTTCTATCGTCAGGGTACTGACCACTTTTCACCATTTTCACTGCTACAGCCTTGTCCCAAACCAGCACCTCTAGCTGGGGACATTGAAACAGCCACTTCTCTCAGCCGTCTCCCTCCTACCCCCTTGCCTCCCTTCAGTGTGCTCTCAACAGAGATGTGAGGATAACCTGCTATATCAGATCGTTTTGCTTCTCTACTCAAATACCTGATGCCTTTTCTGTTTCTTCTCTCCTACACAGGCCTCTTAGCTGCCATTCAATGCGTGCTCCTAAATCAGAGTCTTTGCACTTACCATTTCTTCTTAGTGGGATTATCCTCACCACATACTGGCGAAGTCTATTCCCTCATCTTTCAGGCCTTCACCTAGATGCCATCTTTTCATTATGGACTTCCGTGACTCTCCCAACTGAAACTACAATGACTTTTCCTCAATTCACCTCTTTTACACCTTCTTTGTTATATGTCCTCTAATCAGATTTAACTACCATCTAGTGCATCATATCATTGTACTGTTTATCTTAATAATTGCACTCCTGTAAGAGTATAAGTTCCAAGAAGACAGAAATTTTGACTTTTTCTTTGTTGTAACCTTGCAGCTATTTGTTGAGTAAAGAACTGAATGAATCCCTGTGTATTCTAATGATCTTTCTTCCCTTTTTGAATCCTCAAGTTATGTTCTCAACCAAGAAGATATTGTTTAGGGTTTTAACTGGTGATTTATGCATCTTGAGAGCTTGGCACCAGAAGATGACAATTCTCCACAATATGTCCAAACACCCTCTTATTTACTTCAGAAAGTTAGGTCTATAATGCATACAGAATCCCTATTTCTATCACCTACATTCTTCCACATACACATACACGCACACACCATACATGAATAGGCACATACACATATAGGCACATATGCATACTCTTCATATACATTCTCAGGGCACCTCACAGATGCAGGACATTTGGGAATTTTTCACTGGCTGCAAAGTTTAAGCTCTAGTACAGGAACAAATGTGCCTGAAACAACTCCAGTTTTTTGCTTCTTTTCCTCTCTTTTTCATTGTCCATGCCGCTCTCTTACTGAATATATTAAGAGAGTCCACCTAGTATTTAATGCTGCCCCAGCTACTGAATTAATCCTGGATGACAAGGTATATATTAATAACCTTTGTTGAAACCCCTGAAGTTAATTTTTACTCTTTAGGCTCTGGATCAATTGATCTTTAGAAGAAAATAAATCTTTTTATATGTAATGCCATTTTATAGACCGTCATATGATCATATGATTGGTAACACAAAAACCACATTGTTTAATGTCAAAATGAATGCTTCCTTTAATTAAAGCTTCAGGGAGGAAACCCTTTAATAGCTAATGAATACCCCAATTGCTTGGGGTAAAAAAGTCCATCAACAATAAAAAGGAGATTTCTGTAAAATCCATTTTAGCTTGAGTTCAATAATCCTTTCAAGGAGTCATTATCTAAACTGAATACTGCAATCATATTTGCATATGTTATTTATTAGCTGTCACTAAAATTTAAGAAAAAGATATTTCTTCATATGCTCCTTCAAATTCTTCATATGCTTATTAAATTTGATATCATAGTGCATATCTATAAATGTCAGTATAAAAAACAATAAGTCTTTCAAAACCATCTCAAAAAGATTTAATGAATTTGCTATGAAATTAGATAAAGAACCATTCTACTTTTCTCCATAGTGCTAGTAGCAGAAATTAATCCCCAGAAGCCTTAAAATACAAATACCAGCTAGAACTAAATTAATGCAGAACACCATGTCCCTAATGAAAGAAAACTGAATGGCTTATAAGAATAGGGTGAACTCAAAGATAAGTAAAAAATTAAAATAATAAAATCATTTTTCTTCTATAAATTTTTTTTGGTTAAGTCTCAACTATATTTAAATTAAAAAGCTTGTTTTTAAAATATTTTGAGGATAAAAACAAAAGAAAAGAAGAACTGAGATGGTACAGCTGTATAAAGTGACATAGAGTAGTTCAAGAAAAACAAGTAATGCAAGTTGGAGTTGAGTTTATCACAAACAACCTGAGCAAGGTGCTATCTCTATATATTCAAGATACAGGGCACTAAATAGCTGCCAAGTTAAAAGATAACCAGCATTCAAAAGGAATCATTAACCCTCACACAATGATAGTTGATGCAATGTTATGGGAAGACACTCTATGTGGCTTCCACTACTTCTCTAAATAGTTTGTTTTCATGGATTCAAAAACTAAACAGTTGCTACTGCACTCAATGTACTTTCACAGATTATCACTGAACAAGTTTAAGATCCTGCTTTTTTGTGTGGTTTACAAATGTTTATAAACTTGTCCCTCTTTTGTTATCATTATTTTTACCAAGGGAAATATCTCCTCTGCTTTTTTGCAATGTGAATTTTTTACGACATTTATAAACACAATAATTTTAGACGAAATTATTCAAACTTTAGTACAATTATTCATGTAAAGAACAATTAGGCCAATTTAATTGTTTTTTCAGATTTTTAAAACAACAGTGGAACCATATGGATTCTGGAACAGTGGACACTGGATCACTTGCCCCAAATCATTTAACGAGGTCTTCTCCTGTGCATTCCTCTCCCACCACTGTCCAGGTAGCCTTGTAGCTAAGATAGTCATGTGATCCATTTCTGGCCAATGAATTAAAGTGCTTAGATGAAGAGGGAATATTTAGAAGAGTTTTTTTGGGGGGACAGATTTACTGGAATGCTGTTTTGGTCTTCGTCCTTCATGCCTTTTTTGCCTTCTTTCTTTTTTTGAATGTAGGTGGCCAGAATTACTGGAGAGGAAGCTGCCATCTTACCACACTGGAGAAAAAATCATATGACTATTGGATATCTTGGAGCAGGAAGATATAAGGAGGTGGGGACTTCCATACTGCAATACAAACCCAAACTTAGCCTAAACTTAGACCTTAGTTGCATAAAATAAATAAATATTTAATCAGTTGAGCTGAATTTAAACATGTCTTTTAGTTGTTTGCTATGGAACCAATTTCTGATTGATAACTTATAACTTTTCCTGCTTTCATTCGAATTTTATGAAATTATATTCTCCACGATAAATTATTTTCCAAATATATTTTGCATTAAAACATTTATCAGTCTATTTTATGACAACTGATTTTTACCAAATATAACTTCTCCCATTGTGAGTTTCCCTTTATGAACATTTTTCTGTGTGGCTCAATTTTTCTGGGTCAAAGTTTGAATTGTATGGTTTTAAGCATAATGTGTTTTATTTGCCTCATTTTGATCAAGTCCAAATTTTCATGGGTTCATTATAGTAGTTTTTATCTTTGACAACAAAGGTGTTTCATCAGTTATATTGCTTGCAATGTTAGCCATTGTAGTTTTATATCAGATTATTTTAAATACTAATATTTCTAACTACCTCAACAGATATGTCAAATAATACTCATAATTAATTTTCAGAATTCAATTACAATCTATGAAGTTTAAATGTAATTTTTTCTTTCACCCTTTATTTGATCTGTTGCTAATAATTTCATATTTAGTAGCCACTGCATCAACAATATAAATAAAGAACGTGTCTCATTTTACAAATAAATGTAATTCTTAAATATAAGTCATGGGAATAATCAATTATTTTATAGTTTCTTATATAAAAATGAAAATAATAACTTTAGTCATGAGAGAGAAAATAAACAAAACAGAAAACATTTTATTATAATATACTAAGAAAATTACAAAACAACAGAAAATGGCCTGGCTGGTGTAGCTCAGTGTATTGAGTGTGGGCTACGAACCAAAAGGTCTCAGGTTCGATTCCCAGTCAGGGCACAAGCCTGGGTTGTAGGCCATGTCACCAGTAGGGGGCACACCAGAGGCAACCACACATTGATATTTCTCTCCCTCTCTTTCTCTTTCTCTTCCCCTCTCTCTAAAAATAAATAAATAAAATCTTTTTTAAAAAAGAAAATGGAACACAAACAAGTTGTGGTAAAAAGGCTTTTGTAAAATATATTAGCAAGATTTGATGATCATAAACTAGAAATATTAACATATATTATCTTTCTCATGTTTTGGCAACAAATAATATAAATGTTGGATCATGAGTTTTGCTTTCAAAATAGTATCACTGTAAGAATGCACTGACACAGCTATATGAAACAATATTGATGAATATGTATGTAAAATATTGGGCAAAAAAGGTTAGACACAATGGAGTACATCCATCCAGATCTAATTTGTATGTTCATTAACAAGCAAAAGTAATCTATAGCTGTAAAAGTAAAAAATAGTAGTGACTGCGGGCAGAAGATGTTGAATAGGAAAGAGCAAGGAAGACTTTGGGTTGTGGAAGTGGTCTACATCTAGATCTGGATCACTGACATGGGAGCCAACATGACTAATTCACCAAGTCTACTATGATTAGTGCACTTCTGATTTTATTTCAAAATTAAGGGTTTCTCATATTCATGTCAGTATATAAACATTCTAATGACTTAAATGAACAATTAAAGTGGTTGACATTGAGTAGTTAATCCAAACTTTCTTTTGGAATTTATATATTTTTTCTACAATACTTATCTCATGTTTTTATACTGTTAAAAATAAGTTTTCACACCAAGAAGAGGCCATATGTTTAAAGATGTTTGCAGTCATGATCATTTCAAAATACATATATAAAGAAATTATATATGGTCCTATTAAAAGACACATCAGAACAAATTTCAAGAGAGAGAAAATAAATGATACAGAGTGAAGACACTTCAACAATTAGGGAAAGAAACCTTAGTTTCAGAGAAAATAGAAATTTGTTCAAATTTATGGATCAGTGATTTTAAAAATGGACCAGACATATGAATGCTTAGGTGAAAAATGCACCAATGTATAATAAAAGCTCTCAGCAAAGTGGTAGAGGGAACATACATCAATGTTATAAAGGCCATATATGACATACCCAAAGCCAACATCATACTCAATGGGCAAAAACTACAAGTGTTGCCTTTAAGACTGAGAACAAAACAGGGAAGTCCACTTTCACACCCTTATTCAAAATGGTCCTGAAAGTATTAGCCACAGCAATTAGACAAGAAGAAGAAATAAAAGGCATCCTAACTGGAAAGTAAAAAGTAAGCTTTCATTATTTTCAGATGACATAATACTATATGTAGAGAGAGCCCTACAGATTCCAACAAAAAAAACCCCACTAGAACTGACATACGAATTAAGTAAGGTAGCAAGATACAAAATAAATATATAGAAATTAGTTGCATTTTATAGCCCACTAATGAACGATCAGAAAAAGTAATTAAGAAAACAATCCCATTCACAATTGCTTCAAAAAGAATAAAATACTTAGGAATAAATTTAACCAAAGATGTAAAAGACCTGTACTCAGAAAATTATAAGACACTTAAGAAAGAAACTGAAGAAGATACGAATAAGTAGAAGCATATACTATGTTCATGAATAGAAAGAATTAACAACATTAAAATGTCCATACTACCCAAAGTGATCTATAGATTCAATGCAATTCCTATCAAGATACCAATGGTATATTTCACAGAACTAGAACAAATATTCCAAAAATTTATATGGAACCATTAGATACCCTGAATAGTAACAGTGATAACAAAGTTGGAGGAATCATGCTACCTAATATCAAACTATACTACAAGCCATAGTAATCAAAACAGCAGGGTGCAGGCATAAAAACTGATACATAGATCAATGGAACAGAATAGACCCATACCTTGATAGTCAATTAATATTTCACAGAGAAGGCAAAAACATACAATGGGCTACAGATAGTTTATTTAATAAGTGGTGTTAGGAAACTTGGACAGATATATGAAAAAAAATAGAAGAAGAAGAAACTAGACCACCTTCTGATGCCAGACATAAGAATAAACTCAAAATGGATTAAAGTCTTAAATGTTAGATTCATAACCATAAAAATCCTAGAAGAAAACATAGGCAGTAAAATCTTGAACATTTCTATTAGCAATATTTCTTTCTAATATATCTCCTCAGGCAAGGGAAACAAAAGAAAAAGTAAATAAATGAGACTACATCAAACTAAAAAAATTTTGTGCAGCAAAGAAAACCATCAACAAAATGGAAGGACAACCCACTGAATGGCAGAATGTATCTGCCAATGACACATCTGAAAAAGGGTTAATATCCAAAATTTATAAAGAGCTTATAAAACTCAACACCATAAAAACCAATAATCCAATTAAAACATGGTCAAAGGACCTGAATAGGCATTTCCCCAAAGAAGACATACAAATGTCCAATAGACATATGAAAAGATGCTCAACATCACTAATCATCAAAGAAATACAAATTAAACCACAATGAAATATCACTTCACTTTGTCAGAATGGCTGTCATCAATAAATCAACAAACAACAAGTGCTGTGAGAATGTGGAGAAAGAGGAAACCGTGCACTGCTGATGGGAATGCAGTTTGGTGCAGCCACTGTGGAAAGCAGTATGGAGTTAACTCAAAAAATCAAAAATGGCTATGCTTTATGCTCCAGTGATTCCACTTCTGGTTATTTAGCCAGAGAAACCTGAAACACTATTTTGAATGAATGTAGGTCTACCTGTATTAGTGCAATGTTATCTATAATAGCCAAGATTTGGAAGCAGCCCAAGTGCCCATCAGTAGATGAGTGGATAAAACAGCTATTGTATATTTATACAATGGAATACTACTTGGCAATAAAAGAGAAGAAAATATTTTACCCTTTGTGAGAGCATGGATGGGCCTGGAGAACATTATGCTAAGTAAAATAAGCCAGTCAGATAAAGACAAATACCATATGATTTCACTCATATGTGGAATCTAATGAACACACTGAACTAACAAGCAGAATAGAGACAGACCGATAGAGAGCAGGCTGTGGGCTCTGGGGAGGATTGGGGGTGGAGGATTGAGCAAAAATGGGGAAAAAAGAGAAAGAGTGTGCTAGTTGCAGGGGGGAGGGTGGATGGAAGTGGAAGAGGGTATAGAGATAAATGGTGATGGAAAAAAAGAAATAAAAATAATAAGTTAAAAGTAAACATTTAGGGAAGAGAATTTAACAATTAATAATTTATCTAATCATTTCTTCTATTAATCTTCATTTAAATTGTGATATTTTATATTTCAAAAGTAAGAATTAGGAGTAATTACATTTCTTTCTAAAACAATCATTTTTTAAAGACAGAAGTGGAAAACAATTATTTTAAAATTATGTTTACCTCTAGATGGCACCTGTGAACTGATAAAATACGGACTGAAGAGGTTCCTTCAGGTCCCCAAATTTCAGTTTGAAGGATATCTACTCCCTTCACTGCTCCATCTCCAAGACCGGAGCTTAAGACTCAATGCAATAGAATGGAAGGGCAGCAGGGTTCTAGTGAGAAGACCCAGAAAAATGCCCATATTTCATTATTACTATGTGATCTGGCCAATCCAACGCAACCTCCATGAGTCTCATTTATTTAAAATCTGAAATGGAGAGACTGACACAGGTGTGTTGGGTGGATTACATATGGTAATAGTTTTAGCACTTTTTGGTGTTGAATAGTGCTAAAATATTATCAGACAGAGAATAGATTATAAATATAAGGTGATATATGGATTGGTTTTAAGATTAATGGAGATAAGAATAAATACAATATACAAGAATTTGGGGTATTGATAAAATCAATTAAAACATTAAATGAAAAATAAAAATTAGTTTGTGGTTTCATCCATGCTTCTTCCATTGTTCTATACTCTGAATAATATCAAAATCTGTGCAACCCAAAACAATCAGCACTGTTCACAAACTGACACTAAAATACTAGAAATGTGGAGTTAAAAAGCTTTTGTAATTGTGCTATGATTTAAATAATTTTTTGCATAAAAATGGATTATAAATGCACAGAATATTGCTTAAAATTATTCTCAAAATAATCAATATTTCTACCAATCTAGTGAAATGAAGTTTTAAAGAAACCTGTAATCTTTAGCCAATATTATATGTTGTTAATGATACTGACAACACTTTTCATATGCATTTTAGAAGAATTTCGATAATTTCTATGTGTAAAATGCAACAGAAATCTTTTCCAATAAGTGTCATTCTGTTTAATTTGACCACATTTTTCTATACTTATTTTGATATATTTAAATTATATCTTATTAAAATAAAGTAGATGCTATTTACTTTGTACCAACTGCACCCTGCTTACAAAGTAATTATTTAGACAGAGACAAAAATTATTTCTGACAAATCTGTGCTCGCTGCTACTTAACATTTGGTGCCCCAGGTGCTCCCAAAATTGATTCTTTTATTAAAATGAATTTTTCCAGAAGCATGAAAATTGACCAGCTGGTTTCTGATTCTCAAGTAATATTACATTTGTTATTTATGAAAAGTGATACTGCCAGATTTTGTTCCTTTTGCATCAAGATACCACTCATTGATCTATCATTAGTGTGTAAACACTGTAGGCATCTTTGAGATTTCATCATTTCATGTCCTAAATAGCCTGGGAAGTGTCTGGCTAGAAACTTTTAAGAAAAACAGCCTCTGCATTGACTCAGATATCGTTATTGTAGTTGATGTTTGTTGTACTTATGATTTTCAATCCATCATATTTTACTCCTAAGATTTTAAAAAGGAACATTTAAACTATGCATGCTGAGCAAAAGTAAAGTCCAATGATCTAGGGAAAAGTTTGTTAATTGATCCAAGCATCAATTCATGGATCAATTCTGTCCACAATAAAACACTCATTCCACAATGATATTATTATTATTATAATACATAAATTTCTGTTTGACTTAATGCATTTACTTGGCAAAATAAAATGAAGGTAACCACCTACATCATTACTCTCCTGTAGAGTAGTTGTTGATTTTTGTTCTGACCCTTTAAATGTAAATGTTTTCAAAATGCTACCTTAGATTTTTAATTATATTTAGGCCAATGCAATAACACCTCCACTGATATGTGCAAGGGAAACCGTAGCTCTAATTGTGGAAATAAAGGTGCTGATGCACTCAGCACACATAGTGTGTGTTTATCTATACGGAGGATGGCTTGCTGTATCTTCCGTTAAGGCCCTTCAGAGAGTGTGGCCAGGGATGCCTCCCTACATATACCACTCATATTCTTATGTCTAGGTTCATGCTATAGCTCTGCAGTTAGCATGCTCAGTCTCTATTTTCTAATTTACTAAACAAAAGAATGCTAAATATCTTCTCTTTGTGCCTTAACCCCAGTTCACAGAGAGAAGAAGACATGTATTCCCCCATAAGATCAGAAAAAATTGCAAGGGTAGCATTTTAACCAGTGTTTTGGATAACTGGCCTTTAAAGGTTAGCAGCAATGAAAAGTACATTCTATTTTTGCTCTCTACTCCTGTGAGGTAATCCTTACAGAGTGCAGGAGTCCCTGTACATCACACCACTCCTGTGCCTGTGTCGATCTGCTATGGTCGAGTGTTAAACCAGGTAAGCTAACAATGAGCTGTAGGCAGATGTCTCACGTAGACTTGATCCCCGATTTCTGATATTGTCTTCATCAAATACATTCACTGGGAATTACCGGGCACTCACCCATATAAAATTTCCCCATTTAGCTACTATTTCTCTTCTAAGTAGTTTGCTTTGTGGGGAACCACTGATGAGGCACAGTAAAGGAAAAATGAGATTTAGGCTTTTCTTGTATCAACAAACAACTTCCAAAAAATTAATCTCATGACTTAGTCCATAACGGCTGCATGACAAAATGGAGAGACCGAGTGGCTTATAAGTAACAGAAATTTATACCTTACAGTTCTGAAGGCTAGGAAATCCAGGGTCAGGGTACAGACTGGTCTTGGTGTCTGATGAGGGCCTACTTCCTAGACAGTCATCTTTTTGCTATGTCCTCCCATGGCAGAAGATGCCACGGAGCTGTTAGATCTTTATAGGGACATGAATTCTAGTCCTGAAGTTTCTGCCTTCATGACCTAATCACCTTTGATCCCCTCCTAATACTCCTCATCAGGCATGAGGACACAATATTTATACCATAGCTTTCACTATGGTCTAAAACAAGAAACTGGACTTAAAACTCTCCAGGAACTTCTGGAAGATGAGAGTCACCCATGTCTGTTAGATGCCAGAAACAACATGTATGCTGGAGGAGCATCCGTAATCATACCCCACCAACCATGGACCCGTGGGCCATCGGAGCTGGACAGTATCTTAGAACTCAACTATTCCAGGCTCCTCAGTTTGCAAGTAAGGAATGTGAGGCAGAGTGATACCAAATTCCCAAATCTTTGACTGTCGAGCCAATTAGAATATTGCCTTAGAGAAAATTTGGATTAGCATAGAGAACACCTGAGATCTAACAGCGATTACTGGTGTCAAGCAAACTGAGCATAGATTTTTAATATTATCCTTTCACACACTTACTGTTCTACCCCACAGCAACCCCAGCACGTCATGGTTTAGAAGTGCAAAGCAAACTGCAAAGCCTGACATTTGGTCATTCCTTAGTTCTGTCCTCTGAGAATGTAGTTCCATCGATGGTCCCCAAGGCTCTGGGCCAGTATATTTTCTCTCAGAATCCTGACAGCCAGCAGCACTAAAGCATCCCAGAAGGTATTCCTTCTAAAGGGCACAGGCTGAGTTGGCCAAATGCCTTCCGATATTTATCAGTCTCCTTGTACATGGGCAGGAAATGGACTCTTGAGATTAGAGTCTGGGATTAATTAGAAGTAAGAAGCAGGACTGTAATATAGATGACTGTAACAGCAAAAATAGAATATGAGAAAAAATGGGTAATTGGCTCTGCAAGGTACTCTTACTGGTGTTTCGTTTATATCTGAGCTGAGAACTTTGATCCACCTCTAGCACATACTTTTTGGCAGTTATTCTGAACACCCATCCCCGATTCTCAAACACTTTTCTTCCATTCTAGAGTCATCTCTCTGATATTCATGCCCCTTCTTCAATGAGCTTTTGGGGAGAGAATGTTTCTTTTGTTTTTTTCAGAAATGCTGAACCCTCGCTTTCTTCCCTTCTTACAGAAGTGCTGGCTGAGGGATAGGAAACTCACTTGGGGGAACACAATAAGGAAGCTGAATTTATAAATTCTGCCTTGAACATGCAGCACTGTGCACTAGCACTTTAAGATGTTAATTTTGGAATCAACCTGCAAGAATTTCTTATAAGTCTTATATGAAAAGAAATCACATCAAAATCATAGAAGAATTATATCAAAACACAAAAGTGCATAAGCCACAAACATTATTATTTAAGAATTTAATAATGAGATAAATGAATGCATCAAATAGGTCCACAAAATTAGTCAAAAACAATTTTAAAGTCACAAATATTTTTTTCTTGACCAACAAGAATTACAACAAATTGTATGCAGTCTCTTTTCCATCTGATCTATTACCACTCTTACATGAAAGGGCTTTCATACCCCAGCTGGATTTTCAATTCCCAAATAAGCAAACCTTTCATTTGTAGAACTTCATGTCTTTTGTGTAAGCTCTTCCCTTGCCTGGAATATCTTATCCTAACTTTTATTCCTCTGCTTACAAATTCTCATTTATTTTTCTAAACTCACTCAGATATTGTCTCTCTGTTTGATTCTTTACCTGATCTCCATTATCAAGGTAAAATCTTTCTTTTTCCAGCACTTTGCACATATTATTATTAAAGAACATAAAGTGCTAACACATACTGTCTTAGTAATGAGATTATATTCACGGCTGTCATGTGAGCTCATTGAAAATGTGAATAATGTTTTACTCATTTTTGAAAGTTCTTGGCAGAATTTAACAAAATAAAGCAATGCATACTTTCAAATGAATGAACAAAGAAAGGAAGAAAAGGAGAGATAAGGTCTTCATATTTTCTTTATTGTTCTTCACATCGACCTTTTGTTTCGTATTTTGGGAGATAGTTGTCTGAGTGTGAACAGACGTGAGATCAAACACAGGTCATTAGAAATGTGGGACACCCAAGCTGGCAGGTGACTCATCCAGCCTCTTCATTTCACATTTGAAAGGGAAAAAAGAATGACATGAGTGAGTACAAATGAGAGTCCTCTTAATGGTTCACCCAGCAAGTCTCCTATAATGGCTATTTCTTTAACCAAAGATGATTTCTCTGTCCAAAAAATATTAGTTAAGTACTTATAGTTTGAACTACTGGATAAGCTTTGGAGATACAAAGTTGAGTAAGCTCAAGCCCTTCTTTAAGAAATTCACAGTCTTGAGGACTGGGGGTGGTGTGAAAGACCACGGTGTTCCAGAACATAGTACAGCACAGGCAGAAACCCTGAAGAATCTGTTATACACAGGCCATGCAGCTGGTCAAACAGATGCCAAACATTATTTGGAAGACTACTGAGCCTGAACTCTGGGAGTAGAGAATAAGTATGTGTTGGCTGCTTTGGGCCGTCTTTAACAAGGCATTATAAGAAAAAATATATCATTCACAAGCATAGGTAAAACATTGCAGTTTTTAAAGAAAATGTTAGATCAAATGGAGAATGTCAAAGATCATGAGTCTTAGGGTTGGAAATGCCTACTGCATTTAGACCCTAAATTGTAACGGAAAGACTCAGGAAGGTATTTAGTTAGAGAAGCTCCCCTCACCAACCCCACAAACAAGTGGCAACTGTATGGCCAAAAAAAACCAAATCAGATTTAAGGACTTTCCCACCTACTATCTCAGATGGTCTTACTGTGGTCAGAATTAAATTTAGGGAAACATTCCTTAGGCAGTAGGAAATATATCAGGTTCAAGAACTGCAGCAAGGAAAGAACTTCGGAGTTGTTCACCAGCGTATAGGACTTCCAGAAACAATAGATGGGGAACAATATGGGTTTCTGAGGGACTTGTAATTTTCTATGATTTTACTATGCCAGGTAAATATTAATTTTAAAAAATGGTGAGGTGCTAATAGTTGAGGAGTGTTCCTTTTGCAGCTACAAGGTAGTCTGGCCAGACTTCATTGTGCCCTTTTTTTAACCGGCTGAAGCAGCATGCTACAAAAGGCAGAGATGTTTAACAAGCTCTGTGAGGGTAGTAAAGTCACATAAAAGAAATAATAAAGCATTTTTGGTACACATATGAGGGCCAGGAAAGACACTCATACTATATTAAAAAAAGAAGTTATCTAACAGAAACATAGCCTTCTGGTGATGAGGCATTCTGTGCCTACTCTATGGATAAAATTTTATTTTTATATAGATTTCACCATAAAACATCCAAATCTGCTAAGGTCTAAATAAAGAGCAAGTACAGTGGAAAAAATATTAAAGCAATCTTGGTGGGAAAAAGAGGGCTGCGATAATTATTAGATGAAGTGTTACTGTATGTAGTTAACCAGTAGCTAGTAAGGAAGAGGGCAAAGAGAATTGGACACTGAGCTTAATAAACGGGAGCATAAACCCGTTTGCTTCACCAGGAAGCTACAGCTTCACAGCAGTGCTCCACCAAGGGCATTAACACTCCTCCCTCCCCCGGTCCAGGACCGGGTTGTTGCGGGGCACGATGGGAGGTGCTTGACCATAGAGGCCTGTCAGTCTAACTAGGGGGTGGACCCATCAAAAGCCAGCAAAATCTTGGGACGTTGATTGATTCTTTTGAAAAAGCACCTGGTCTATCCCAAACCCAAGTTAATATAATCTCGGGGGAACAAAGAAGCACTGTCTGTCTGTCTGTCTGTCTGCCTCTCTCTCTCTGTGATCCATACTTACCCAATTGCTTACTGTCTCGCCCAGGAGCATGCGACCACGTGGGTCTAGCGGCTGCCAGGACCTGCAGCAGACTGTGTGGGCTCCGAAGAACTAAGCTTTAATATGAAGTAGAAACTCTAGACACTGGCTTTAGTTTTGATTTTGCTGAAGACACAGTTGGACTTTGTCCATGGTGGGACAGACAGAGATGGGACACTGGAAACCCAGGGGCAGATTTCCTCCTAAACGAACCATCTTACCACACCATCATCTGCCACGTGTGGGTCCGTGGAATGCTTTCCTCATGATCTCGGGGAAGAACCTGATTTCCACCAGCAACACAGGGTTTCTTAAAGTTTGGGACAGAGACGCTCTTCCTATCACCCCCAAATCAAAGTGCTATGAAATAACAGTAAATGAACCAGAACTTGGCGGATTATGAAGAGGCATTTGTGAACAAGTCTCATGAAAAGAGAAAAACAGATAGATCAATGAGTCTGCAGTTAACTTAGTTGACTGACAGTGATCTATTTTGTTGTAATTTTGAAGGGATCAGTTGTTTAAAATTTTAAAAACTTCCCTAAAAATCCAGGGAGAAAAAGTATCCTAACACATTTTGTCTTCAGACAAAAAATATTGTTTCAAATTTTAAAAAACATGATAATTGGCTAAAACTGCATTTATCAGTGCAGATTTATTACTCAGGAGACACTGAGAATCAAAAATTGGACCGTTCATCTTGTTACTGTCGTCAGTAGCAGCTGCAGCACACTGGAAACTGACTTTTAATTTAAAAAGGTCTTATTGAGCCCAACATAAATTCTACTGGGGAAAATAGATTTCCTTTTTGGTACATTCCACTTACCCCAATGCCCTCTGTCTTCTCTTTAGGGACTGTCAAAGTTTTCTATCTTCCTCTAAGTACCAGAAAAAAAGGCGAAATCTAAGTGGTAAAGACTCAATGACATTAATCCAGCTAGAATCACCTGCATATAGAAAAAAGGACTGATAACATCTTTCCGTATGAATAAGCATACCTGAGACATAGACCTCTGAAAGGAGCCCTGTGCCCCTTCACCAAGAAATACTGAGTCAAGATGCCTTCCGACTTCATATTCAGTTTAGATAGCATCCCTGCAAGCCCCAGAGTAAATTATTTTGTCCCTGACTTTGGTCACCATGATGCCACAATGTGAAGTGGCAACACAGTGTGGTTGGTGGTTAAGAGCTCAGACTAGGGAGCTAAATTACCTGAGTTTCCAAGCCCAGCTCCGTCATTAACTACCCACTGATGCAGGGAGAGTAATTAAACTTCTCTGTGCTCAAATGACTCACCTCTAAATGCATGAAGATAAGGACAGTACCTGACTCAACTGGTTGTTGGAAGGATTAAGTGAGTTTATGTGCACAAGCCCTTCAGCACAGCACTGTGCTTAATTATCAAAAGTGCTGCCTCTAATCCTGAGTTCAACCTGAGCTCACTTATCAAAGTGCTGCCTCTAATCCTGAGTTCAACCTGAGCGAGGCAGGAAATAGCCTAGCAGATGTAGTACTAACCCTGGGACAGAGGTCTTGGTATAAATCCTTTTTCCCCAGGCCTGGAATCTGCCAATCCAAACTGTTTGCTCTTCCTCCCACCTCTCCCAGGCCTGGGCATGTGACTCAGCCATATGTTCGTCCCCATTGCGCCACCTAACACTGTTCTGTGCTCTGAATTCCAGCCTCGGCACTCATTGTCAGCTGTCTTTGTTAGGGGCTGGTGTCCTGCCATTGCCTAGACCTTCTGAGTAAACATCAACCACTCCCTGGTTCCCAAGTGCCTCTGCTCAGTGAAGCCCCCACTCCCTCGGCAATAGGGACACACACATACAAGAAAAATCTAATTTTGTGTAAGTCCATGAGTCCACAGAGGTCATATTTTAGATTCTTTCAAACACGGGGTTATTTACTCTACTTGCAAAGGATACGTTCCTTGACTTTTAATTCACTGATCCATAGCCATTTTAACTCCCATTATTAATTTTTAAACTTAGAGCGTGGATTCACTTCCTCTCTAACCCATCTGTGTGTTCCCATAGGACTCTACAAATCTTCGTCACAGCATTTCACGTTGACCATGTAGAATGGTATTTACAATTTTACCTGAGCCCCGAGTCCCTGGAAAACAGACATAAATAAATGTACTATTTGTGTTCTGGAAAATGACTTAGTGCAAAGAACTGCGCTTCTCCATAGGACTTAGTTAAAACTCATGGATAGGCCCACTTGTTAGCTTAGGACAAGGGCAGACACCGACCTTCCATGCCCCTGTCTTTTATCTCAAAAATGATGAGCTCAAGTGGTTGTCTACAAAAATCAGTTAGAATAAAATGTCCACTAACCTTCCCTCAGGCCCCTGAACTGTGTCCTATCCTAGAGCATTGAAATGCAGAATAGTTTGCCCTATAGGGCCTCTCTGGAGAGAAAAACATTGACTTTGCAACCACATCACCTCATTCCATTTCCCTCTACCTGTTTTTTCTTGCCTTGTCTATTTCTCTCAATAAAAGAAAACCCCCTTTCTCCCCAGTCTTTGAGATGATTTTCTTATTGCAATAATCATTTTCCTCCTAACAATATTCCCCTCTTTCTTTTTTTCTTTGTTTGCATTTCCCTCCCACAACTCCTCCCCACCCCCACCAGCCCAGCCAAACCCACTTCCCTCCCCTGCTTCCACCCTCCCCCTTGGTTTTGTTCATGTGTCCTTTATAGTAGTTCCTGTAAACCCCTTCCCTCATTATCTATCCCCACTCACCTGCCCTCTGGTTACTGTCAAATTGTTCTTAATTTCGATGTCTCTGGTTAGGTTTTGTTTGCTTTTTTCTTTTGTTGATTATGTTCCAGTTAAAGGTGAGATCATATGGTATTTGTCTCTCACCGCCTGGCTCATTTCACTTAGCATAATGCTCTCCAGTTCCATCCATGCTGTTGCAAAGGGTAGGAGCTCCTTCCTTCTCTCTGCTGCGTAGTATTCCATTGTGTAAATGTACTAGTTTTTTGATCCATTCATTTACTGATGGGCACTTAGCTTGCTT
>PVJI01022180.1:0-25498 GCA_004026765.1 Micronycteris hirsuta
AAAAAAAAACAAATGAACATTATAGAAATCAAAACACAGTTAGCAAAATCAAAACTTGCTGCATTGGTTCAGTAGTACAGTAAAGATTACAGAATATAAGATAAGCAAATGTAAGGACAGAGCAATAGAATTCACTCAATCTGAACAAAAGAGAAAAACTAGGTTTAAAAAAAGGAAAATAGAAGGTTAGGGACCTGTAAGACAATAACAAAATGCCCAACATTGGTATCATAACAGTTCCAAAAAAAGAGAAAGAGAGGGGCTGGAATAGTATCTGAAGACGTAATGGTTGGAGACTTTGCAGATTTGGCAGAATAAATAAATTAGAGAATCAAAAAGACAAGAAAACATTAAAAAAGGATAAGCCCGAAAAGGTTCATGTCAAAATAGATCAAAATTAAACATCTGAAACCAAAGACAAATTTTGAAAGTAGCCAAAGATAAAGACACATTACCTATGAGAGAAGACCAATTCAAAGGACAATAAGTTTCCTATTTGGAATAATGGAGGCCAGAAGAAGTGGCACATTTTTCAAAAGAAAAGAAAAAAAAAAACTATCACTGATGGATTTTTATCCAGTGAAACTAACCTGTAGGAATTAAAGGGAAATATATATATATATATATATTTTTGTGGGGGGGGGGCTTAAAATTGTTTACTTAGGCCTAGTTTCAGGGTAGAGTATAGGATTGAAAATCCAGTGGAAGCTAAAATCCGGTTAGCTCTACTCATGGGAATGTTAGTAGACAGTCAAATGTAGAGAGAGTTAAAAGAAAGAAAACTAAGACCGTTTGTATTCAGCAGATTTGTCTTAAGGAAAAATTTAAGAAAGTCTCTTCAAACAGAAAATAAGAACTCTTGGAGCATCAAGAAGGAAGAAAAGACAACTGAAAGAACAAAAATATTGGTAAATATAATATTGACTACCCTATTCCTCTTGAGTGTTTTTCATTATGTAATGGTTGAAACAAAATTATAACAGCAACTGATGCTGTGCTCAACATATATAGGAAGAATATTCAAGAGAAATAAACAGTGAATAGGGCAAAGGGACCTAATGGAAGTACAGTTTTCAAACTTTACTTGAAGTGGTAAAACATCATACTAGCAGGCCAAAACGGTCCACATATGTATATTTCAGAACTTGGAACAACTACTAAGAAAGCATGCAAAGTGATACAGTCAAAAACTATAATAATTGAGACGAAGTGCATGTATACAGAGTCTTCAGATAACATTATAGAGATGAGGAAGAGATTAGTAGTTAGCAAAGGATAAGGATATTAAGGGGGGGGAGTAGTATGGAAATGAATTTGGTTATAAAAGAACAAAACAAGAAACACCTGTAGTGCTGAAAGTATTCTGTCTTGACAGTAGTGATGGATAAATGAAACTACACATGTAATAACAATGCATGGAAGTAAACACACCCACACATACACACACATACATGTAAGACTGGTGAAACCCAAATAAGTTTGGTGAGATATATGTTATAGTCGATCCCTACTTGTGTTATCTTTGCAAGATGCTATTTCACTGAAAGGTAGATGAGATCTCTTTGAATTATTTCTTATAATTAGGTATGAATCTACAATAAAAACTCAAACAAAAAATTCGTATGTACATCTGATTGAGTAGGAGAAATGATTAAGTTATCAAAGCTTAAAATTCATTGAACATATTTGCCAAACAGGAAGAGGAAGATCCCAAGTGCCACATATTCTTAAATTAGCTGCAGCTTCTGTGTATGCTTTGGGATAGCAGTAGGCAATTATAAAATATTTAAGATTTGGGAAAATTCTAAATTTTCATTATTTTTAATGTATTTTTAAAAATCATCTTCCCACACACTCAGATAACACATACATTAATGATTATAGTCCCTCTGCTACAATTCTCTGTTAGCTCTAATTTCATGAGACATATTGCAAATATTTTTGAAACTGATTTGTACTGAATATAAAAAATAAGGCAAGTTTGATCACGATTGTTTTTGCTATTCCATTAGACAAAGACATTGGTTTTAAATGTCTATTTCATACTTTATCTCCTACGTATTTTAATATAAATGCCTCCTATAGGAAAACAGTTGGACACAGATGTGTTTTTTCCCCAGTAGGGCCTCATGCTATATCAACTACTTTTCAAAGCTATGATTTATTTTTAAAAATATTTATCACATATTTCTTGGTTTTTTAAAAAAGAGGTCACCAAAAGAGAAAATCTCAGGTTCCTGCTATGATATTGTATGGGTAAAACATGTTACTTACCCACTGTGTTCAATTTCATTTCCTCTGACACAGTAACCCCACCCCCCCACAATGACAGAACTTCCAATTTCTAGTGAATCTTGGCAAAAAAAAATTAACTCTCTTGGTTGGATTATTTTGTGGAAACTACATAACATCACCAAAGACAAGCTTAATTACTCAATACACACAAATATAACACTTTTATACTTAAATCATTTTCATGGAGAAAAGCCAAAAGCGGTGACTTTGGAATTAAGATATCTGCTCTAGGTACTTGTATGAAGTCATATTTCCTGTGGATAATAATTCTTGATTCATTTCCGTCTCTGGATTATGATGAGAACTGAATAATATCATATAGTTAGTAAAGTACTTTAAAATAAATCTGCAATGATATTATTAAAATATTTTTGGTTTGGACTCCAGATGAGAACCTAAATATTTTAGTGTCTGAAATGTCTCAATTGGATAAGCTTACAAAATCATATAATATTTTGAATTGTTTTATGATTACTCCAGCCTTGACTAAAGACTAGGTTCTGAGAGCAGAATGCCTCGTTTTTATGTACATTCTGTTGTTAATTAACCATATGAATCTAGACAGATCACTTAAGTATTATGCATCTCAGTCTGCTGATTGTAAGGTGCAGGTAATAATTGAGTAAAAGTATAAGGAATATTATTTAGAGAACTGAAATATATTAATATATATCCTAAACCTCAAAGCATATTCCCAAGAACAAAGAAACTGACATAATTAGTATTATTTGTATAATAATAAATGATTATTTATTGTGTAACAATCCTTGCTAATTCATTTGTTAAAACAAACTGCTTGAGGAGATTCTCATTAAACTGATCAATTTTAAACAAATCTTACATTCAGAATGTTTATCTTTTCAAGTTTGTAAATACATCTGATGTCATCTGCAGTTCACTTTATTGTAGCATGTCAAGTATGAAAGAATACAAGAAAACCTGTAATAGTCGAGAGAGGGAGATAATATAACTCAACAGGTTCTCTGTGAGCAGGCCCTTGTCTTGCTCGTCTCAGAATCCTGCACCATCACTCTCTGCACAGGAGGTATTCAGTAAGTGGCTGTTGAATCGAAACTGAGAGCCAAACTCTGTCTGTACGTGATGAGAACAGAGTGAAAAAGAACTGAACTAGGAAGTCCTCTTCGCTATATCTCCACAGGCCCTCCCATGGGAGAGAAGCCAAAAAAAGAAGAAGAAAGGTGCCCCATTTAGACACAGTTAAGCATAAAAGAGTTAGAAATATTATGCCATAACAATTTTTAACAAAGTAATAGTTCATTGGGAAATGATTTGATACTGAATGAATGATCTCTGAAACTATTGTCATGCCACTTTACAGTTTCCAAATGAACACAAAAGGTAGTAGCTAACTACAGACAAATCATATTATTTAACTTCTACACAATAAGTCCCAAATATATATGAACCTAAATAAAGGATTATAATATTTTCAGTTGAAGTGAATTCAATTTTTAAAAATACTCTTTTGAGGACATAAAATGTTCACCAATATTTAAATCTTTAAAAAACACTCAAAGACTTGTTGAAAAATAAAGATTTTAAATATTACCCCAGGAAACGGAATAATTTAAGAAAAGAAATTAGGATATTAAAAAAATGAAAGATTTTTAAAATGAGAATGTGTAATAAAATATTTAAATGTAACTGTTCACACATCATAGAGATAAATAATGAGCTAATGTGTTAAGTAGGCTACTGTGAGTCCACACAGCTATTAGGTGCCTGCCACCCACTGATGAGGTGATCTAACAGATCCAAAACACTGAGATCTGGGGGATTTAATTTTAGCTGCAAATAAGGAGTGGTGACCAATGAATAAGAATCTATTAAAAAGTACTTAACTTTGTATAAAAATTATTTTCCCAATGTATTACTGCTTTAAATACTAAACAATCATACAAATGTGTATTTGGGATTCATGCTGGGAAAATAAAAACTCCTTAAACAATTACTTAAAGGATTTTAGTTATATTATATACTTATGTCTAACAAAAGTTACTAGTATAGTTAATAAATTGTATATTAATTACTTTTAAACCAAATTAACTTAATAATAAGTACCACTGAATTTAGCTGACATTATTCATTTAAGAACCATATAGCAATTTGTGCATACTTTCATTAAATAGTTTTCCTTTCTTAAACATTATAATATTTATAAAGGTGGTCACATACTTCTGCTAGAAACATTTTTAATATTACTAAATAGGTTTTCAGTGAGTAATAATTCATGTCACACTTTAGGGTGCTTAATAATAAAATCATAATTTATGATATAATCACTTTAAAATGATGAGTAAAATGCAGCAAATATCAACCTCATTATTTTTGCATTTTTCCTAGGCCACCCATTTAACCTAAAACTTCCCCAAATCAGTATCATGTTATATCTCTTTGTATTTCCCATAAGGCCTTATATATATTATGATACCTACAGATGCCCATTAATAATTTATTGGATTAAATTTAAAATGTGGGTCATCAATCTTTTGCAGATAATATTCTATAAGTGTAAAGATTAAAAGTATTTTAGAAAATTCCAAAGAAGTGAAAGATTTTATTATAATTCACTGTATTTTACAGACACTTGCTAAAGGAAAAACCTGCATCACGATGATAGAAGTCAATTCAAGTATCATCTTAACTAATTAAATTCTTAATGTTGAGCACAAGCTTCCAAAAACATACTATTCTACACCCATAGGGCTTTAGTCAAAACAATCGTTGCCTACATTTAAACATTTAAAAAAATATATTATCTAAACAGTAAGTCAGTTGAACATAACTGGGTGATTAGTTTTCGAGAACTCGAGGGGAGCTAGCCATCATTTCCTTGTTCTCAGCACAAGTCCCCAGCACCCAGGTGACTGCTACAGGCAGTTTAGATGTGTCAGTAGGAAAACTCCAGTTCTGCCTGCGGGAAAGATCTAAGAATGCTGTCCGGGACGCTGATTCAGTATCAAGTTTTATTTTGCTGCCTGCTGTCTGATGATAGACTCTTTCCCATGATTCTGATTCTACTGTTTGAAGGTTGCCCAGATCAGCAACCTTCTTCGTTTCCCAACTTCCTTAAAAGGCCTACTCTCTGCTTACCATCCACATAAGTCTGTGCTAACTGCCAGTTGGCTTTGCCCTGACCTATTTCTCTAGACCTGATCATCGACCAAACTGACTTCTGCAATCTACTGGCCACCATTTTTTTCAGCTAAAGTATCTACTGTTCCCAAGGGTAAGAAAAAAGACAAAGAAAACTTCGGTGAGGTCAGCTTTCTTTTGGTATACCATAATGATTTTTCTGTTAAGTATACCTGTACCCTAATAAATCAGAAAGAAAAAAATAAGCCAAATAAACTCTAATAAAACTTATAAGAAAACACAAATTCAATGCTTAATTTTTGTCAGAATTTACAATTGACATTTATTTGTGTGGTATCAAAATATGCCTCTGGATGTTAGAAAACAGACAAAAGAGAAAATCTAGCCACTCTTATTCTTATAAGCATTATTTTATTTAATAGCCCAAATATTAAATTTATTAATAGTATAATCAAATACTGATTGTCACCAATATGTGTCATTTGTGGTAGTAATATGGATTGTCGGGAATGAAGAAATTAAGATATATACACAGAATAAAATATCAAGCTAGTGAATGCTTTTCTGTTTGTTTTTGTTTTGTTTTTACATAAGACATAAAACAATCTAAATCAATCTTTTGGAAAATTGGTAATAAAAACAACCATTGCTCTTGAGCTGATATTTGGTATACCAAGTTTCAGCCTGGACTGAATTTTTACTGAAACCATAGTAAATGAATATACATGAAGCTCAATATCATTTGTTGAGCCAATGAGAGATTAAAAGTGATCATTATATGGTCTTTTATTTATATGCTGATATGTACCATTAATCTTTTTTTAAAGATTTAATTTATTTATTTTTAGAGAGAGGGGTGGGGAGGGAGAAAGAGAAGGAGAGAAACATCAGTGTATGGATGCTTCTAGTGCAGCCCCTACTGAGGACCTGGCCTGCAACCCTGGAGTGTGCCCTGACTGGAAATTGAATCAGTGACCTTTTGGTTCACAAGCCGGCACTCAGTACACTGAACTACACCAGTCAGGGTCCATTGATCTTATTATATAGTAATTTTCTGCTGTATCTAGCAATGAATGAAACTATTCTTAATAGGCCACAGTAATTAGCATAGTGCTGTGAATATAATCCCCATTGTTTCTATTGTATAAGAAGTATGAACAAATAAAAACACAAATGAATAAATAAAGTGTCAGTTGCACCTGGTGCATCATCTCATACAGTAAAAAAGTAAGGAGAGTATGATCTAGAAAAAAATGATATTTTAATATGATAGTGACTGGAAATTTTATGCTCTAATAGATATCTTTGCACCTGGTAATTTTAATTTTGTAAAATTTGACTTAAAAGGAGTTGATATACTTTTAGGTTCAAATTTTTTAGATTAGTTATTTCTTACTTATATAGTACCAAAATATCATTATAATAGATAAAAATAAAATAAAATATAATAAATATTTTCACAATTCACACAAAAGTCCTTTTAAAGACCTCATCCTAAATTCCTTTGTACAGTTTAATATAATTTAAATTATGTAACTGAAATTTAAAAAATCTAAGACTTGAGTTGTCATCTACACTTTATTGTTATTTTTATCAGTTTCAGCATGGTTGTCTTCATTTTCCCCCCACAGCACCACCTTGCCCTACCAATCCCTGCCTCCCACTTCACCAGCACTTGCTGTTTGTCGATTTAGTCATGATGGCCATCTGACGGGTGTGAAGTTCAATCTCATTGTGATTTTCATTTGCATCTCTCTAACAGCTAGTGATGCTGAGTATCCTTTCATAGGTCTCTGGGCTCTCTGTACATCCTTCTTGGAGAAGTGTCTGTTCAAGTCCTTTGCCCATTTTTTAATTGGATTGTTTGTCTTCCTGGAGTGGAGTCCTGTGAGTTCTTTCTTTCTTTCTTTCTTTTTTTTTTTTTTTTTTTTTTTTTTTTTTTTTTTTTTTTTTTTTTTTTTTTTTTTTTTTTTTTTTTTTTTTTTTTTTTTTTTTTTTTTTTTTTTTGGAGATCAAGCCTTTGTTCAAGGTATCATTTGAAAATATATTTTCCCATATGGTTGGTTCTCTTTTCATTTTGCTGATGTTTTCTTTAGCTGTGCAGAAGCTTTTTATTTTGATGAAATCTCATTGTTTATTCTTTCATTTATATCCCTTGCTCTAGGGGACATATCAGTAAAAATATTGCTATGTGGAATATCTGAGATTTTCCTGCCTATGTTCTCCTCTAGGACATTTATGGTGTTACAACTTATGTTTAAGCCTTTTCCCCACCTTGAGTTTATTATTGTGTATGGTATAAGTTGGTGGTCATTTCATTTTTTTTTTTCATGTAGCTGTCCAGATCTCCCAACACCATTTGTTGAAGAGGCTATTTTTACTCTATTTTATGCTTCTGCTCCCTTTGTCAAATATTCATTGACCATAGAGACTTGGGTTTATTTCCAGGCTCTCTATTTTGTACCATTGATCTATGTGTCTGTTCTTAAGCCTGTATCAGACTGTTTTGATTACAATGGCCTTGTAACGAAGTTTAATATCAGGTATTGCGATTCCTCCTACTTTGTTCTTCTTTCTCAAACTTGTTGAGGCTACTTGGGGTCGTTTATGGTTCCATATACATTTTTGAAATGTCTGTTCTATATCTGTGAAATATGTCATTGATATTTTAATAGGTATTGCATTGAACCTATAAATTGCTTTGGGTAGTATGGACATTTTGATGTTATTAATTCTCTCAATCCATGAACATGGTATGTGCTTCCATTTATTTGTGTCTTCTGTAGTGAGCTACTCCTGCAAACTGTCTCAATCTATGCTTTCAAACATTGAAAATGTACTCTTCCTAAAAAAAATTAGTAGGCTTGTGTTACTACTCCTACTTTGAATTTGTCATATAAAAATAACTTTTTAAAGTCAAGTAAATGCAAGTAAATCTTCCTTTATATCTCTAGCTAACCATCTAAATATCATTATACCCACTGATTTTACATTAGATTTCCTTTTAGATAAAAAGTTGCATTTCAGTGGCTTAAAGTATAAGGAAGTTTCTCTAACTTTTAACAGTAAAGGACTGCTCAAAGTCATCGGTGGAGAGTAATATGTACCATAGAATTATCAGGGACATAAACTTCCATCTTTAACTTCTGATTTTGAAAGTCTTCTGAGAGTAGGTGAGCCTGGGGAACCTGGTGTAAGACATTTCACTGGCAGGGCCCTAAAAATGCACATACCACTTCAGCTTCTGGTTGACCCTCAGGCACATAGCCAGACTGTAAACCAGACTGGCAAATGCAGTCTAGCTGTATGCACAGAAATGAAGGAAATTAGTGAACAATTAGTATTTTCTGCCTTGCTAAGTAGGCTTATTTGTATCACTATATCTATATACATTAACATTTCTATTAAAAATTAATGTAGATATCCAATATGCTGGAAAACAGTAGATAACATGCTTTCTCTAAAACAGTTATAATCTGGTATGTTTTGATATAAAAGTTTAACTGAATTTACTAAATTATGAAACAGAATTATGAATGTATTGTTCATCAACACATTTCCTCAACAACACCTTGGGTTCAGCAAAGAAGAAGCATCTATAGAGGTAACATTATAGTGATTTTCTGTTGATTGTATCACCATCAAAGCTATGAGTATGATCCTAGTTTTAAAAAATGAGAGGCAAATTTTTGTTAATTATCTATTAAATTAAATGTTAGAATAAAATTATTCAGCATGGTTTATAATAATTATAACTGTGTATTAATTTTATACATATGTGTATACATTTGTGAAATAGAATATGTAGTAATCATTTCACTTTAATTCTGATATTACTTTGAGGTAAAATACAATATATCTTCTTCTAAGTTAATATAACTCAATTATTAAAATATTATAAATTCTATATCTTCTTTATACAATGATGGAGCCCTCTAAAATGTGAAATCCTCATTTGAAAATTCTCAATAAACTTAGACTAAGGTAACTATTGAAAAAGGAAAATTCTGCTATCATACACTCTTATGCATATATGTGTATGAGTATGTACTAATTTTATCTCTCTGACAATCTGTATAGTACATTTTGAGAAAGAATAAAAGTAGTCCCAAGTCCATTTTATGTGTGTGTGTGTGTGTGTGTGTGTGTGTTTGTATTTAAAGTCTGGAAATGTGTTCACTGGAAAACACTATGAGCATAGGAAGTGGTTGCTGGCACATGATTTGAAGATCATATTTACTCTTGTCAAATTCATTGAATGTTAGAAGCTAGTAAGTTGATTTGGGTGTAAGATAGAGATTGTCTTTTTACTTATTGAGCTCCTCACAATTGTATTGACCTAAGTAACTTTTGAAATCCTTCTAATGATCTTAGACCCAATGAAATCCTTCTAATGATCCAAATTTACCTTTGAAATTTACTTAGGAGTAACACTTACTACTTTCAATCATACATTCAATTCATAATTTATTCAGTTATGAATAATTACTGACTCAGTGATCAGCAATCACCAAGTCAATAATACAATACATTCTATGTATAAATGTTGGAATAAAATTATTCAGCATGGTTTATAATCGTGTATTAATTTTGTACATATGTATATGTATTTTAATTTCATCTATTAAAAAGCTTCAGCAGATTTCAAGGTGTTTTCAATTAATGATACATTAATTTTATTAATGATATTATTCATCCATATTTTAAATTATTTGATATGAATTAAACTTCATGCTCCATATGTAGCTTTAGCTTGCTGAATTTTATTCTGAAAATATTGTCACATAGAAGTAAATGGTTCAGCAAGAACTACTCAGGTAATCAAGTGGTTTCAAAATTTCACCTTTATAAAAGTAGTATGCATACACTCAAAACAGGTTCTCTTTCTCTTAGGTCTCAGCATTCTCATCAAACAGATGCATAATGAAGTATTTAGACAGAGTAACAGAACGTTATGAAGAAGTGTGCACACATGTCTAGTTAATTTAAGTGAAATCCTAAATGACAAAATTTATTTTGGACAAGTCAGAAAAATATTAGTGTATTACTATGTGTGTATGTATTTACATATAAAACTGAAATAGATTAGATGATAACTTTTTCCTGGTATCATCTTACTTTGATAAAATCTGGAGGTTTATTATTTTTTTAATTTTTCAATTTTTTTTTAAATTTTACTTTATTGTTGTTCAATTACAGTTGTCTGCTATTAATAGTATATCTAGTCTCATAAAAATGGATTAAGGAAAAAAGAACATACAATTTTTTAGATGGAACAAGAACATAACAGAAGCTTAGCTTAAAAAATTCAGACCTAAAATACCAAAAGATACAACTATCTGCTGACCTGACATACTCTTCATTTGGAATATTATGAACAACCATATTCCAACAAAATGGACAATCTGGACAAAAATGGATAAATTTCCAGAAACATACAATCTTCCAAAACTGAATCAGGAAGAATCAGAAAATCTGAGTAGACTGATTACAAATAATAAAAATGAAGCAGTAATCAAAACACTCTCAACAAACTAAAGACCTGGACCAGAAGGCTTCACAAGGGAATTTTACAATCCCTTGTATTTCTTTAGACTTAGTTGTTACTTCTCTTCTTTCATTTTGGCTCTTATGTAATTGGACCCCTTCTCTTTTTTTCTTGATTAGTCTGGTTAAAAGATTTTAATCTTGTTTTTCTTTTCAAAGAACTGACTCTTGGAGTCATTGATCTTTTGTACTGTTTATTTTTTAGACTCTATTTCATTTATTTCTGTTCTGATCTTTATTATTTTTTTCTACTCATTTGGGGCTTTGCTTATTGTTTTTTTTTTTTTCTAGTCCTTTCAAGTATAAAGTTAGACTGTTTATTTAAGAGTTTTCTTATTTTTTGAGATAGGACTGTAATATTATGAATTCCTTCTTAGGACTGCTTTTGTTGCATCCCATAGATTTTGTTTTGTTTTGTTTTGTTTTTTTCATTTTCTTTTGTTTCAAGGTGTCTTTAATTTCTTTCTTGATCTCATTATTAAACTATTCATTGTAGAGCAACATCTTATTTAGCCTCCAAGTCTTTGGGTATTTTTCTTAAAGAATTATTTTTATATTGAATTCTAGTCTTATAATATTATGGTCATAGAAGATACTTTATATGACCTCAATCTTCTCTAAATTTACTGAGACTTATTTTGTGTCCTAACATGTGTTCTGTCCTAGACAATGTCCCATGTGCACTTGAGAAAAATGTATATTCTGCTGTTTTGTGTGGAAATACTCTGAAGATATAAATTCAATCCATCTGATTTAGCGTATCATTTAGAGACACTGTTTCCCGTTTTGATTTTCTGTCTGGAAAATCTCTCCACTGCTGTCAATGGGGTGTTAAATATCCTGCTATGACTATATTACTGTTGATCTCTCCCTTTACATCCATCAAGATTTTTATATATTTAGGTGTCCCTATGCCGGGTGCCTAAATGTTTACAAGGGATATATTCTCTCATTGGATGTACACTTTAATATTATGTAGTGTTATTTTCTGTCTCTTACTATAGCCTTTGTTTTAAAGTCTATTTTGTCCAATATAAGTATTGATACCCCAGTTTTTTTCTTCTTTTCATTTGCATGAAATATGTTTTTCTATCTTTTTTTTAAGCTGTGTGTATGTTTTGTTTTGAGCTGGGTCTCTTATGGACAGAATATATATAGTCTTGTTTACTTATCCATTCAGCTACCTTATGTCTTTTGATTGTAGCATTTAAGACACTTATTTACATTTAAAGTGATTATTGATATAAATGTATTTATTACCATTGTTTTCTTTTAACTATGCTCCTGGTATTTTTTTTTTTTCTTTTTCTTCATAAAGAATACTCTTTAACATTTCTTATAACACTGATTTGGTGGTAACAACCTTCTTTAGCTTTTTCTTGTCTGGGAAGCTCTTTATTTCTTCTTCAATTTTAAATGATGGCCTTACTGCGTAAAGTAGTCTTGGTTGTAGGTCCTTGCTTGTCATAACTTTAAATATTTCATGCCAATCCCTCTGGCCTGAAATGTTTCTGTTGCAAAATCATCTGACAATCTTATAGGAGCTCCCTTGTAGATAACTGTCTTTCTCTTGTTGCTTTTAAGATTTTTTCTTCAATTTTTAACATTTTGTTTATTTTTTAAAGATTTATTTATTTATTTTTAGAGAGGGATAGGAAGGGAGAAAGAGAGGGAGAGAAATATCAATGTGTGGTTACCTCTCAAGCACCCCCTACTGGGGGCCTGGTCTGCAACCCAGGCATGTTCCCTAGACTGGGAATTGAACCAGTGACCCTTTGATTCGCAGGCCAGTGCTCAATCAACTGAGCCACACCAGCCAGGGCAATTTTTAACATTCTAAATATGATGTGTCTTGGTGTGTGCATCTTCGGGTTCATCTTGTTTGGGGAATCCTGCTCTTCCTGGACTTTTGTGACTTTTTCTTCTTGAGATTAAGGAAGATTTGGGTCATTATTTCTTCAAATACATTCTCAATCCTTTGTTCCCTATCTTCTCTTTCTGATACCCCTATATTGCAGATATTGTTACATTTCATATTGTCCCAAATGTTCCTTAAATTATCTTACTTTTTAAAAAGATTTTATTTAATTTATTTTTCAGAAGGGAAGGGAGGGAGAAAGAAAGGGAAAGAAACATCAATGTATGATTGCCTTTCATGCACCCCCTACTGCGGACCTGGCCCACGACCCAGGCATGTGCCCAGACTGGGAATCAAACCGGTAACTCCTTGCTTTGCAGACCTGCACTCAATCCACTGAGCCACACCAGCCAGGGCTATCTTATTTTTTTTTTTAATTATTATTTTTTTTTTCATTTTGCTGCTCTTATTGGGTGTTTTCTGCTACCTTGTCTTTTAACTCTCTGATTTAATTCCCTGCTTCATCCAAATTACTCTTTATCCTTCTAGTGTATTTTTCATTTCAGATTTTGTATATTTCTTTTCTAAATGGTTCTTTTTTATGGTTTATGTGTCTTTCTTAAGCTTTTCATCTCTGTTGAAGTTCTGAAGTTCCTTGAGCATCTTTAAATCCAGATTTTTGAACCCCATATCTGGCAAATTGCCTGCCTCCATTTTATTTAGCTTTCTTTTTCTGAAGATTTCTTCCATTCTTTATTCGAAGCATATTTCTTTCTTTCTCAATTTTGGTTGCCTCTTTGTGTGTGTGTGTTTTCTGTGTATTAGGTAGATCCACTATGACTCTTAGTCTTTGTAAGGTGGCCTTATGTAGTAGGTGTCCTGCGGGACCAAGTGGAGTAGTCTCCTTGATCACCTGAACTAGGTGTTTCTGGGTTGTCACTGTGTGGGTTATGTGGGCCCTTCTTTATAATTGATTGCTATTGGACTATTTATGTGTGGAGTTGACTCTCAGGCTAGCTTACTGTGAGAGTCAGTCCTGAGCACAGTGTACAACCTGTTGTGCAAGTGATGGCCACACAACGCAGAATTTGCCTCAGCAGGGTCTGGTGCCTGCCAAGATCTCCATTTAAATATGCTACTCATGAAGCTAACTAGACCCTGCTATGATATTGTCTAAAGCAGACCACTGGGTGTATTGGTTCTGTGGCTTCTTAGGAGGGACTCTGGTGTTGGCCAATATCAGACACTGCCTGTGGCTAGCCCTGGGCAACCTATTTGGAGCTACAAAGCAATCCAGTTTCTGTCTTCTTCTGCTGGACCTGGGAGTGTACGGGAAGGATAAGCTGTGCACAAGGCTGGCTTTTACCAGCAATAGGCCCAGTTGTAAGTCAACAAAATTCCCAAGGCACTAAAAGATACACCTCCACCAGTCTTTGCCCACCAGCTGTCTGATAGGCTCAGTCACTGAAAGATCCTCTAGTGGTACTTTAGTTGCATGAGGTAGGTTCTCAGTGAGCTACCAGTTAGGAGTGAGTGGTATTCACCAGACTGATACAAGTTCAAATTCAGTGCTAGACCTGACTGGCACTAGTTAGCAAATGTCTCAGAATACACTAAATCTACCTGGCTCCCACTGGCCCTTTGAGTTTACACCATAAACTTTTATGGTGGGGTTGGGTCTTAGGAAGTCATTAGGGTGAGGCCAGCAGAGTTTATCAGGACCAAACAGAACAAGATTAGCCCATGTGAGGGGAGGGCTCTGCATCAGTAGAACATGAAATGGATAAATGGCTCTTGCCCTAGAGCCACACTACAATCTGTCCAAGATTCTGCCAAGAGTTTGAGGTCATCAGGGTGAGCCTGTGGGGATCTTCTGTGAGGGGAAAATTCTGATCAGTCTGGGACAAGGTTGAAGGAGTGGCTCCGGACTGAGCCACACCACTCAGCCTGTCCAGGATTCTGCCTGGACATCGACAGTACAAGGTAACCAGGGGTTGAGGTGTTGGGGACACTGAGATCCAAGATAGTGGGGCTAGAGTCTCTCCCATTAGGGGGAGGTGCCAGCCAGGTTCACCGGAAAGTGGGGGGAATGGTCCCCACCCCAAAGTCACACGACTCAATTACTGATACCCCCTAAGTCTTCCCAGATCTCTACACCCTGGCCCAGTTGGCTGACACCTCAGCACGGTGTCAATTCCAAAGGGCCAAATGAGAGAGTATGGAGAGTGTAGGGATATTGTTTTTCCTCAGGCTGGTGCTGTATGGAGGAGAGTGCCTCACCCAAGAAATATGGTGTCTGCAGTGTGGGACAGAGACTCAGCACAGGGATCGGGGCAGCTATCCCTTCAGTTCTCTCCCCAGAGCCACATACTCCTGTCTCTCCTCATGCTCTTCTAGTCCAGTCTGCCTTCTTTTTGCTGGAGCCCAGGGTAAGTGGCTGTGATTGAAATTTTGTGTTGGTTCCTTAGGAAGGCACCTTTGTCCCTAGCAGACTATCATTTCTTCCTCCTGGCAGACTCTCCTGGCAGACAGATTTTCACAGCTAGATGTTATTTGGGTGCCACTTCACAGCTCTGGTGCTCTAGGTTGGGGAGTCTAACATGGGGTTTAGAACCTGCACTTTTCAGGGAGAAACTTTGCAGCTGATATATCCCTCCTGCATCTCAGCTATAGCCTGTGAGAGTGAGACCAGCCCTTTTTGCATCTCTGTCCTTCCTACCAGTCTCAGTGTGGCTTCTTCTGTAAATCCGTGGTTATACAACTTCTATCAGTTGGTCTTCTGTTGGTTATTCAGGTCAAGTTTTCTATATTTTAGCTGTAATTCTAGTTTGGTCCTGGGAGGTGAGTGTCAGAGACACCTAGTATGCTGCCACCTTGGATCTCCTGTGAATATTTTGTTCATTTCTTCAAGGCAGGATTTCCCTAGGTGTTTATCATATAATTTATTATTTTCCTTGAGAAAATATCTTTCAGAATTTGATACAGTTCATAATTTGGTATAGCTCACTATATTCTTAGATATATAGAACAAGAAAATGATGCGGTATTTGAACTAAACAGTTTCTGTAAGTTTCCTTTCTTTCCAATAACCTACAATATATTGGTCTCCTCATAGGCATATGAGATTTATTTTTATATCCCACCATAAAATCCCATATGCAGCTGTGTGGCATAACTCTCAATGAGTATTTATATTAAAGAAAGAAGATTATGTGTCATGCGATTATGGAAATACATACACAAAGGTATATTGGGAATGAAAAACGTCTGCTTTCATTTGCTAGAAAACCCTATCTTTGGTATTTGTGATTTTGCAACTTTACAGGGCCCTCTGCCCTGGGAAAGCCTTGAGTTGGTATTTGTAATATAGGAGGAGAAAATGACTCAAGACTATAATGCATGTTTCTAATATTCCCAGTTTCATATCCTACTCTCTGAAATTTGGATTAAATTTTCACGGTCTGCCTTCATTTAGGGGATAACATAATTATCAGGTGAAACGTTTTCTAAAGCTTACAAACTTTAGAAATCTAGCAACATGTTGAAACATTTAAGAAAATATTTTTTATATTTTTGAAATTCTGACACAACCATAAAAGTTATCAATGTAATACAGATTACGTCAATAATAGTTCATATATTTCTATGAAATAGGTTTAATATTTTTCATTGCCAATTCACATTTGGGACTGAAAGTTTAAAAACTTAATCTTGATATTGCTTCCTTCCCTCAATTTCTCCACTTATTGCTATATTTCCCTTTCTTGTGGGGAGGAAGCATGTTTAGCTTCCAGAAAATAATTACTGTCACTAAGAAATCAGCAAATTAATAGTGATTGTGAATATCTTTTCTAAAATATCTTCATTCACAAATTAAACATCCAATTAGAATGTATTAAATTTCAGGGCAGTAAAAATTACTGTTTACTATGTAGAATTTGAAAAATGGCATATTATTTTCTAAGTTTAAGGCATTTCTTATGCTATTTGACATTTTAACTTAGTTCTCTAAATTCATTTTTAAAAGTACAAATTCATATAAATTATATGCTAATCTTTAGAAGTCTGTCAATGTAAGTAAAATTGAATGCATAACCTTCAAATTTTTCTGGTAACACATTTTAACAAAAGGCAGGGTCAGTAACTTTAAAAAGAAGAGGCAACATATCTTAATATGTTGCAATAACTAATGTACAAAATTTTAGAAACATTTTACATGTTTATATTATACTATGTATACAGTATTATCTTTAAAAATTATATATGCACAATTATTGATATTCTATATGTTTATAAAATTACATAAACATGTACACTTCCATGTACATATGATGTATATGTTAGGTAGGGTAGATAGTAAACCAAGGCACGGAGAGGAGGGAGACATGTCTCACCCACCAACTCAGCAGCCCTAAGCCTGGTCTGATAAGATTGCCAGGTGTTCCAACATCACAAGAAACACCATGATAGCACAGGAGGAGGGGAGTCCTTGAATTTCTATGTATCATTTTCACTATCTGGGAAAGAAAGCCTTTGAAACTATGTATTCATCCCAAGGCCTGGAAGGGGGAAGAGAGGGAGCCCACAGTGCCCAAACAAGAAGCCCATAAAACAACTTTGGTCAACTGCTCACCTCTGGTCACTATCTGTTTTATGAGGGGGTCCATAATGCTTATAGGAAGAGCACATAAAATTTATCAATGTAAAACAGATAACTTTTGGGTAACTGCCCACACTTTCATTAACTGCTTCCTGTCACATATCTCTTTTACAAGAAGATAGACAAATGTGGTCTGGAACAAGATAAGGATTCGGGCTAAGAGACCCCCACACATAACTAAGTTTGGGTAGACACATCCCCCTGGGAGAAGCTGTCATGACCTTGACCACAAATCAATATGTAACTTCTTCGCCCCATCCCACCAACTATATAAGTCCTCAGGACAAAGGACCTAAAAAGGCAAGGGTCAGCCACACGTATGCCTTTCACACCCACCTCAGCAAGGCCCATTCGCTTCCATGAGAATGTATCACTAATAAACCTAATAAACTTTGCTTGTATGCTAATAGGCTTGCTCATCTGTAATTCTTTACTGCATCAACAAGAGGAATCGAGTTTTTCTATTCACACACACACACACACACACACACACACACATATATATACACATACACACACACATATATAGTATAGCAAATAAATGGCAATTTAAAATAAGTGGGATAAAATTCCAAGGTACGGCTAAAGTGGTTGAATTTGAGAATCATAGGACACTTGAGTGACTGATAAAAGTTAACTTGATAAAAGCTGCTTAGGAGCAGTAAGAAAGATATTTTCCTGTAATTCACATAAGTAGTATTCTAAAACTTACTGAAAATATGAAAAATATATACATCAATTAGACACATCATGTGAAATCTGTAATTTAAAAAAGCACATTTTGTTTTATTGCATTAAATGTAGTAGTTCAGCAGTAACCTTGAATTTCTAGTGTGCAGCTGCGTGGAAATGAGATATACTGTAGAGAGGCCTGAACACACAGTACTCCTGTTAATTCTCAGGAGAGAAATTCATGGTGTGATGCTTGCTGCCTCCACAGTTTTTATATAAAGCTCTGAGATCTGGACTTAGAGGCTTTGAGCTAAACCTGACCTTGGAGACTGAGGAAGGCCAACGGCCAGTCTACACTGTGGAAAAGATTCTGGCTCTTTCTCAGAGAGCTTTAACTGAGATAATGAGGACCGCATCAAAGGGAAGAGTGTATAAAATAGCCTTCCAATGCAGAAAAGAACAAGAAAAATACTTGTTTTAGAAACAGTCTGCTACAAAATCGCATTTCTTATACATTCTATAGCACACTTAGAATATTCCTACTATGCAAATACTTTTTGGTATTCACTACTGAAAAAAAAAAAAAATTCAAGTACTGACTAAATGTTGTTTTTTAAAGTAACCAGATTTCTGTTTCTGTTGAGCCCCAGAGATCTGATGTTATAATCGTTTTGGCAAAATAAAAGCCATATCCTGTCATACAAGTTGGATCTGAAAGCGATAGTGGTACATTGTATTCAAGGAGGTTTGGATTTTATAAGTAAAACATGTGTAAGCAGAAGGTAGACACAGGGAGAGCTTTGCTAGCTAGTAATGCACCATGACGACTGCAATAGTACTGAATTGTGATTAGGGATACTTGAGATCCTAGAAATATTAGGACAGTTGAGATCCCATCTGAGACCTAGAGAGCCACTTCTAATTAAATAAACCACACACTGGGATTTTGCCAGGACCTAACATATTATCTACCGTCCAGTTGTAGGATAAGAGAATTGAGAGTAATATTAATACATTGAATGCCATTGTGAATTACATGTGGGTAGATTTCTCTTCATTAAAGATTGTCTGAGGCAAAGATGATTGATTTTCTACAAAAACAAATGTGCTCTCCATTCCTTTTTTAAATCCAGGAGGTAGTTGTCTAGTGAATGTCTCTGCAACTTTTTACTTTGGAGTAAAGCCATTTGACTAGATTTAGCCAATTGAAAGTGAGTAAAGTGATATATTTTACTTTACTGCTCAGGTTTTGAATAACTTGCAAGACTTCGCCACCCTCTCATCATCCTTCTTTTGTTTTGAAGCTGAGGCTTCCAAAGTTCTAGGCAATGAACATGACACAAAAATGAGGAACCCTGGGTATCTCAATCCTGTAGCTTGAAAGGCCACACAATGCTATAAACTTCTGTACTTAGTACTACTCAAGAGAGTAGGGTTGTTTTTAAAATTGTATTGTCTTTAAACCTTTAAATTTGTGTTTGTTTATTCATGAAACTAGCATTACTATAACTAACAAAAATGAGTTAAATAAAAAAAGATGGGTTCTACAAAAAATATATATACATATAGGGTTGGACAAAATTTCATTTTTTTTTTCAGTAAGATGGCTTTAGTAGTGCTTAGTTGTCTTTAACTTCATTTGAAACAATCTTGTTAAATTGTATTGTGACAGGTCTCATAAAAGCACACATTTAAAAAATATACAAACATTGATGAATTTTTGTATAGTTATTTTACTATTGAAGATGAAAAAATATGCAACATTTTGGCATATTATGCTCTATTATTTCAAGAAAGGCAAAAATACAACTGAAATGCAAAAATAGATTTGAGCAGTGTATGGAGAAGGTGCTGTGACTGATCGAACATGTCAAAAGTGGTTTACAAACTTTCATACCAGAGATTTCTCACTGGAAAATGCTCCACAGTCAGGTAGACCAATTGAAGTTGATAGCGATCAAATTGAGGCATTAATTGAGAAGAATTGATGTTCTACCACACAGGAGATAGCCAACATACTGAGAATATCCAAATCAATAAAGTTATTAGTGAAAACAAAATATGTGTCTTTCACTTTACAGAAAGAAAAAAAAAAGTAAATGAAATTTTTGGCCAAACCAATACTGCTTATCAAGAAGAAAGGAACATACTCCAATGTAAGTTTGTAAGATTTGCTATAGAAACCAGAAAATCATTAGACAAGTGTTTAGAACCCTCAGTGCATTCAAAGAAGATACAAACTCAATTTAAAAGACCAGAAAACACAGAGAAAAAAATAATTTGAAATATAATGAAAACAGGAAGCAATAAAAGATAGGATGAAGATAGAATAAAAATACAAAAAATTTCAAGTCCGAAAGAAAAGCAGCAGTCAAAGCCATATAAATGTAGTAGTGGAAATGGAAAAAAAAATGATGGAGACAACAAACTTGAGATGTCTCAGAATACGGAAGAAATGGTAGCACATATAACAAGAGAAAAAATATATATATACATAGTCTTTTCTTCTGTTTGTATGTATACTCAGTTATTTCATCAGAAATTTTTAAGAAAAATATCATAACAACTGTAACTAAAGACACATTAATAGAATAATTTCTATGGTTAAAAGTAATATGCTTTGATTCTAAAAGTTATTAAATTCCTAAAACAAAAGGATAAATTCATCATAACTTTGAGGATGAACGGATATAAAGCCAAAATTTTATAACCAACCATTTTTTTTCCACATGATGTTGCAACAGAAAAATAAATGTGAGACATTCTATGTCTCAGGAAAACACCATCTATTTCCTTTTCTTATGAAAAATCATTTGAAAAAATTTATTTTAAGATTTTATTTATTTTTAGAGAGAGGGGAAGGGAGGGAGAAAGAGAGGGAGAGAAACAGCAATGCATGGTTGCCTCTCACATGGCCCTCACTGGGTACCTGGCCTGCAACCCAGGCATGTGCCCTGACTGGGAATCGAACCTGGACCCTTTGGTTCCCAGCCCGCGCTCAATCCGCTGAGCTACACCAGTCAGGGCATTTGAAAATATTTTATTAGAGAAAGGAAGGAAATCAAGAGAACAGACTATCAGTTACAGGGAAATATTGACATAGCCTCTCCATCCTAGTGGAAGTTATATCAATTTTAATAAATACTTATGCACAAGAATAATCATCATAATATTCTTTATAATAAAAAGTATACATAGATTAATATCCAATATTAGAAAACAAACTTTTAAAATGTTTATTGACTTTAGAGAGAGAGAAACTTCTATGTGAGAGAGAAATATCGATTGGTTGCCTACCATATGTACCATGACGGGATCAAACTCACAACCTCGGTATGTGCCCTGACTGGGAATTGAACCTTCAACCTTTTGATATACAGGACAATGCTCCAACCAATTGAGCTACACCAACCAGGACTAGGAAACAAATTTTCTGATGGACTATCAAAAAGCCTTCATTTTTAAAACAGGAATAACTTTAACGTAGGGAAATATTGTAAGTCTAATTGAAAACAGAAGGCTGAAAAACTAAGCATTCAGTAAGGTATGGGTTTTATGATAAAATGAAAAAAAGTACTAAATAGAGTGTTTGAATTTGGGTTGATATTTTTCCCTGCATCTTTGTATTTTTTCTGAATTTATCATTCCATCAATTGTTATATTGATCTTTAGTAACATTAAAGCTTTAAAAATTATAGAAAAATTACATTTGGTATTTTATCATGTGATTATTACAATTGACTATTTACTAGTTACAGCATGACCTCATTTATTTAGACTGCTTTTTAGCAATAAACATACCATAAAATCTCATTTTAAAATATGGAAATAAGATAATATAGAATTAGATAGAGTATCAGAAAATAGAAAATAAAAAGAAAAAAGAAATTGTCATTATTATGTCTTCTTATACTTTGTACTTCACCATTTTTATCACCATTTCAGATCGGATATCATTTTTCTGAACAAACATGTGTTCTTTAAAGAAATATCCCATATCCTTTATAATAAACATAATTTAAAATTTAAAAAAAAGTGTTTCTCATTGTAGCATTAAATATCTCATGGGTTTATGCCAAAAATATTGAAATTCACTGTTTGAATTATATGTTATACAGATATAGAAATTCATTACAGTTTCCTTGTAAAATAGAATTTTGAAAAAGAAAATCCACACATCTTGTCATATTTACTCTTTCACTTACTTTAGAATTTTATTTTTTCACAAAGGATCTCTATATTCTGGAGGTGTTTGCAACAGCATACATGTTCATGTCTGTGTTGCAGCACATATCATGATAAAATATTTCTATAATAAAATAATACATCATCAATATGAGGATTATGAAGAAATAGGCTTTAACACAAATAGAAGAATACATTAAATGTGACAGACTTGAGTGATGATATAACTCCTACCCTCTTTTCTGTGTCAGTGACACAAAATGGTAAAGGACACAAAAACTGTCAATCTTATTGTTTATCTTCCCCTGAAGACTAATAATAGAAGGAAGGTGATTGACAGCATAGAGACACAAACACGGTCTTCAACGTACGGTTGTTACCTCCTCTACACACATAGAAGCACTTCATTGTTGATTTTAAGGCCACCTTACATTTCTAGTTTGCTAAGATGCTATCTTTACCTAAAAGAACAAAGAAATGTATAGTTTGATTATGTAATTTGAAGATTACACCTCTTAGAAATGAGTGCTTCTTGATGTACTATTTGTATAGGTACTATACGTTCATATATGTGCATGTACACATACATATCCATGTGTTCATGCACACAGGGAGCAGCAGAGTCCTACTGGCGGAGGCAGAGAATTAGAGACAAATTGAGAAAAGCAACATCAAAAAAGGAGACCACCAAGAATGTAGATTATTTTTTCTAGTATATGTTTCTTCCAAATATATACATTATTAATTAAAATATTTGTTCAAAGCATGGAATATGTATAGATGAAGTCCAAAGAAGTAGTAAGTGTCTGTATTGATTTTTAAGAGCTTTCAATTTATTCAAAGGAGATTAAATGTACAGATATAAAATACATAGGTGTCAATGCAAAGCAACATGAAAACGAGTGAATGATAATGTGCCATACACTTCTAAACCAGAGCTGGGGATAAAAGCTAATTAAATAAAAATTTAATGAGTCAACAACCACTTTGGGAACTTTGAATATAGAATTAGGCCTTGGATGGGCAGTGACGGGTCAGAGAATTAGTACCAGCAAAGGGAAGGTTGATCTTCATAACAGGGTGGATATGCCCAGAAAAGGTGTATGTATTTATACATACATAAATATATTCTGGTCCCTCCTAATCTGCACACATGTTTCATCCTCAGTTAAATGTAAGTAATCACCAGTATGCCTATAAATGTGTGAACTTCTGGGCCTCTGTTCTCCTTACTTTCACTGTCTGGGGTGTCCCCTATTAACCTCCCAGGTCTAAATCCTATTTACTTTTTAAAGCTGTCTCTCTCATATTCAGTTGCATAGATTATACTTTTCATCTTTATCAAGATGCCCTAATTCTCTGAATTCTTTAAATATAGATTGCATTTCTCAATATTTTAGCTTATAAAACTATTACGCATTTTATATATACATATACATACATGCATGCATACACACATATATATACATATATATATAATATGATATATATATATATATATATATATATATAATATTCTGTCCATATAAAGTTCAGCATTGTTAATATAATGAGAACAGTTTGTGTGACATTGATGTAACCTGGCAACCAAGGAGAGTATACTATGCACATGTGTGAACAATGACAACTTCACTGTACTAGTCAGTGGGTGTGGTAAATGCCATTGAGTGCGCATATGTACTGCGTGGCCCTCACATTCAAAATGAGTAAGTGACTAGAGCAATGCATCTGCATCAAATTTTGCATTGAACTTGAACATTCTTCTGTAGAAACTATTTGGATGATTCTGAAGACTGCAGCTATGGACGACTGGTGATTGGCAGCTTCATTATGACAATGCTCCCACTCATGCATCACATCTCAAGAAGAATGTTTTGGCAAAATGTCAAACAATGTAGGTGATTTAGCCTCCCTAAAGCTCAGATTTGGCACCCTTCAAGTTCTGGCTTTTCCAAAAACGAAAATCACCTTTGAAAGGGAAGAGATTTCAGACTGTCAATAAGATTCAGGAAAATATGACGGGGCAGCTGATGGCAATTGGGAGAACTGTGTGAGGTCCCAAGGTGCCTACTTTGAAAGGGATGAGGTATCATTGTCCTGTGTACAATGTTTCTTGTATCTTGTGTCTTCTTCAATAAATGTCTCTATTTATCATATACCATGGCAGGATACCTTCTGGACAGACCTCATATATTTACTCAGCAAATATGTATTATCAAATACTGATGTAGGTTCTTGGAGGCACATGTGCAACCGAGCTCACTCCCATGTGTTCACCCACAATCTCCTCATTTCTTGTTTACTTTGATACTTTTGCTTGGGAAGATGACACTTATGTTCAATAGAATTCAGTCAACCTCACTATGCATACCTGTAATCTGCATATAGACTGATTTCATCTTGTCTCATGGCTTCAGTGCCATCAATAGGCTTACCAATCCCCTATTTTTATCTTCAAACTGGACCTTTTTCTTGAATTTATGACCTATTTATTCAACTGACTTGACACCTTTAATGAATGTCTAAAATCTGCTCAGAATTAACATGTTCAAAGCAGAGTTTTTGATAGTATTTTTTCCACACACCAGCTGCCTTAATCTTTCTCATATCAGTTAACAAGTCTAAGCATCTAGTTGATTTGGCTAATAAACAAACAAACAAACTTCTGAGTTGTTTTTAGGCTTCTATTTTTCACCCACCAGGCATCAAATCCACCTGCAAACACAGGCAAATTTATATTCAGTTATGTCCAAAATTCACCACCACTCATTACCTCTTCTGTTTCATCAAAGATTGAGCCATGCTGATATTTTACCTAGATTTCTAAACATCTCTCTAATTCTATCCTTCCCTCTTCAGATTATTTTCAACACAGCATCACCAGTGATGCTATTAAAACACCACTGTGGCTGGTATAGCTCAGTGGATTGAGCGCCAGCTTGCAAACCAAAGGGTCACTGGTTCAATTCCCAGTCAGGGCACATGCCTAGGTTGCACGCCAGCTCCCCTGTAGGGGGTTTGTGAGAGGCAACCATACATTGATGCTTCTCTCCCTCTCTTTCTCCCACCCTTATTCTCTGTCTAAAAATAAATAAATGAAATCTTTTTAAAAATAAAACGTAAGTCAGAGTATGTGTTACTCATTTGTTGAAAAACCTTCAGTG
>PVJI01022181.1:0-25670 GCA_004026765.1 Micronycteris hirsuta
CTAGTTGCTTGAAAAATGCCTGCGCTCAGGGAGGTTTGATTAAGGCTATAGCAGTAGGAGAACTTGCTGCATTTGTAACTGTTGGATAACCTTAGGTTTCTCAAGGTAAACTGTTAATCAGATCGTTGTCATACACTTTACTTCCAGCTAAGGAACTGTTGGCTGCCATCGCCACAGGAACTGGAACACTTGCTTAGAGTGAACATTTTCATTAAGTCCGAACTCCATCTACTCCTTTCCTCGAAACCTATGATAACCACTCCACCAGCAGAACACTGCCAGCTTTTTAATTAAAGCCGTTGTGTTAGAAGCAAAACAAAACAAACAAAAAAAGCACCTTGCTTCATTAAGCTACTGGTTTCATTATTTAACTACGAAGTGTTGTCCTGATGACTTTGCGGACACCAGTTCACCGGATTTGTGCCTTCAATTTCCCCACCTTAGCTCATTGGAGAAGTGCATCTTCAGCAACTTTTCCCTCAATTCCCACATGACCTGATTTAGCCAAATCAGCCACTGGACGCTTACACGAGATTAAAACATTAACATTCTCTCACATCTTAGTCCAAGGATAAATTCTCCATATAACTGCTAAGTTTAGGTGAGAGTGCAAACTACTGAAGTGCAAATGACACCCCAGAGATGGGCTTCCTGTAGACCTGGCCCCCTGACATACTGGCTGGAGAACATAGAAGACTGGTGTTCAAGTTGTGCAGGTTAGCGCTGACAGCCATGTCTTTCATCCCCTCTGTCTTTAACTGCAGGGGGGTGCATTTTTGCTTCATTCCTAAATGGGAGAGAGACACATGGCAAGGCTTCTGTCAGGATCCTGGACCCCTTTAGAGACCCTGTCCTGCAAGCCCTTTCTTCACTGCACCAGCGTTGCCCATCCTTTCCTTCCGCCTCATAGCCTCCCAGGAGAACCTTCAACTGATCTCTTTTCACCAGGAGTGAATAGGTGTCTTCTGAGAACAGAATGTAAACTATTTGGCAAAGCTAGAGTTAAATAGACTCAAAGGGAAGCATTTGGAAAGAAATATGTTCAAAATATGTTCAGTGAGACTTGTTTAATTTAAAGATGCATGAAGGGGTTCGTCTTATCAACAACATACCTGAAGGTATTCTGCCCCCACTTAAGGCTTTTTAAAATTGTTCTACTACAGTTGTCCCAATTTTCCCCCCTTTGCCCTCCTCTACCCATCCCACCCCCACCCCTGCTCCCACAGTCCATCCCATCCTGTTGTCCATGTCTGTGGGTCACTCACACATGTTCTTTGACTAGGCCCTTCCCCTTCTTTCCATCATTATCCCCCTCCCCCACCCCTCTAGTCACTGTCAATCTGTTCCATGTTTCCATGTCCCTGGTTCTAGTTTGCTCATTAGTTTATTTTTGTTCATTAGGCTCCTCTTATAGGTGAGATCATATAATATTTGTATTTCACTAACTGGCTTATTTCACTTAGCATAATACTCTCCAGTTCCATCTATGCTGTTGCAAAAGGTAGGAGTTCCTTCTTTCTCTCTGCTGCATAGTACTCCATTATGTAAATGTACCATAGTTTTTCAATCCACTCATTTACTGATGGGCCCTTAGGCTGTTTCCAGCACTTGGCTATTGTAAATAACGCTGCTATAAACATAGGGGTACGTAAGTTCTTTTGAATTGGTATTTTGGGATTCTTCAGGTATATTTCCAAGAGTGGAATCGCTAGGTCAAAAGGCAGTTCCATTTTTAGTTTTCTGAGGAAATTCCATACTGTTTTCCACAGTGGCTGCACCAGTCTGCATTCCCACCAACAGTGTGCTAGGGTTCCTTTTTTCCACATCCTTGCCAGTATTTGTTGTTTGTTGATTTATTAATGATGGCCATTCTGACCAGTGAGAGGTGATATCTCATTGTGGTTTTAATTTGCATCTCTCTGATGGCTAGCGATGTTGGCATCTTTTCATATGTCTATAGGCTATCTATATGTCTTCCTTAGAGAAGTGTCTAATCAGGTCCTTTGTCCATTTTTTAACTGGATTGTTTGTCTTTCTGGTGTTGAGTCATATGAGTTCTTTATCTATTTTGGAGATCAAACCCTTGTCTCATAATTAATAAGACTAAAAATAGCATTATAATGTAGGTTTACTGGAGCTATATAAAAAAAATTCTTATCGAATCTAGTGATAATAACCCAAGAGTAGAAGATGGAGAATAACCTGCAAATGTAGATGAGGTTGATGAACCAGGAGTGTTGTGGGCCTAATAAATGCACCTTGCAAAACTGTGTTAAACATCTTCCCTGAATTTGTCAAACCATCACCTCCAGCAGTGAGCTAGACTAGTGCCCCCGTGCTAAGGTTTGAATAAATTCCCCAAACTCATCCTGGCTGCTGTGGCTTAGTGGATTGAGTGCCAGCCTGTGAACCAAAGGGTCTGCCAGTTTGATTCCCAGTCAGGGCACATGCCTGGGTGACCGGCCAGTCCCCCACAGGGGGCACATAAGAAGCAACCACACAATATATCTCTCCCTCTTTCTCCCTTCCTTGTTCTCTCTCTAAAAATAAATAAAATCTGTTTTTAAAAAACCCAAACTTTAGGTCTTATTAATTATCAAGTTATCAATTTAATTTTTTATTAATTATCTAATTAGGCTATATTCTACCTTAATGCCATATTTGTGGTCCTGAAAAGCCTTATGTTCTGCAAAATTACATACTAAAAACTATAGGACTTATGGGAATAAAATAGGGTTAGAGTAGACCACTCAAAACCTACAGAACTTTGTAATCAAAGAAGTAACAAAAATAATAGCAACCCTTTTTAGAAAAAGTAGTACAGTTAAATCTCCATGGGCATTTGTGCCTAGATTCACAGTCCAGGCATCACAGCAGCCTTAGATTCTGGGACTTATGTTTCCTCCCTCAAGATGTGGGTCCTTTAGAGACACTTGCACTGATAGAGTCCAGTTTCATCAACATAACACATGTAAACTGGAGGTAACCTTCTTCAGCTAACACGTGTTGACACAGGAAAAAATCTTTGTAAGTTCTTCATCTGCATTTGCAGCCTGGATAGTGTAACATATGCACTGGTTCTTAAAGTGTGGCCCTCACATATTCTTCAGCATCAAGCGACCATTTGTGAGAAATGTGAATTCATAAGCTGTTCTCTGGACCCACTGAATCCTAAGCCCTGTAGCAGCCACTCATGCAGACGTTTCTGCATGACTTCAGCTTTTCCATTAAGGTCTTCAATATTGCAGAGACTCATATTTAATTGTGAGAAAGCTGGCCCCTGATCTTGTCAGAACATTATCACACTGGAAAAGTCACCTATTTACCAATATGACGTGTGTGTTAAACTGATGTCAACTCGTCATTGATCAATGGCACAGGAACTGAGTCACAGTAAAGAACATTGTGTCATGCTAAACAGACTGCCATAGAACAGAAGTGCTGGGCACAGTTAGAAGAGCATTGGCAATAAAGCCAATTGACTGAGTATGAACGATCACTTAGCCTCCCAGAACCCCTCTTCCATCTGCAAAGTAGGTATAAGTAACCCACATCATGGAGTAGAACTGTACCTAAATGAGATGATCTATTTAAATGTCTAGAATGTAGTACGTGCTTAAATACATTCTAATTCCCTATCCTTCATTGTCTTTCTTATGAAAAAAAAACTTTTATAAAAGTAAAAGTAAAAGCTAAATACATATTTTTTATTTTTATTGTTGACACTACAACTAATGTCCCCATTCCCCCACCCCATCCTTGGCTCACCTCCACCCAGGCCCCCTCCCCTTCCCTCTGGCCGTCCTCACACTGTTGTCTGTGTCTGTGGGTTATATATGTATGTGCTTTGGCTGATCCCTTTACTTCCTTTCATCTTGCACCCATCCTCAGTAGCTGTCAGTCTGTTCCATGCATCCAGGCCTCTGTTGCTATTTTGTTCATCAGTTTATTTAGTTCATTAGATCCACATATAAGTGAGATCATGTGGTATTTGTCTTTTTCTGATTTCCTTCAAGATTGTTCTATTTTTCTTATGTGTACTGTTCTTGTTGGTCTTGAATCTTAAAATATGTTGAGCTGAGTTGTATGATGTCAACCAAATTTAAAGTAAAAATTCAAGTTGACTAATGGAATTGAGAGTGATTATATCACTATCTACCAAATCACCAACAGATGTTTTAGCAATAAATTTAGTAATCAATAAACTATAATAATGATACAATAATATTAATATGATAAAATTATATAAGAATAATTAATAATATTTAATAGCGATAATGTCCCAACATAAAGGATATTGATGGTTAGACAAATAATAGCAATTTCTTTTAAACATCTACCAACATTATAGGAGTACTGGTTGTAGTCGATGTGAGAGCGGTGGTCCTAACAGTGCGAGCTGCAACACTGCGTGTTCTGTCCACGAGAGCAGAGACCACGTCCGGCACGGCCACAGCCATATGCCCAGTACTTGACACAGCACCAGGAACAAAACTTGTGCCCCGGAAATATTTACTGAATGAATGAATGTCATGTTTTAGGTAATTCAGAATAATTTCATCTTTACCCTCAGAACACTAACACTTGGTAGGCTGAGATAATGATTAACTCAATTTTATCAATAAATAAGAAGACTTAAAAAGGTGAAGCGACAGACACAGAAACTCAGTTAAATAGCGGTCACATCTCAAAACTACTTACTGACACATCTGCGTTTCACAGCTTACGCAGAGTCTACAGAGACACAATCTGCTCTGAAATATTGAACGTCTGCAGATGAGTTATCTTCTAAATGTGGCTGTTTTCTTCCCCTTGAAATTCATACTTGGTGCCACTGTGCACATGGCTGCCAGCATATGCTTTGACTAAAACACTGTGGTCAGAGGTCTGCTGTAGAAGCATTCGAGAGAAGATAAGAGATGACAATTTTTTAAGTGAGCTTAGAGCTAAAACTTTCTTCCTAATATATTATTTTTATTTAAAATAAAGAATTCTAGAACTTCTAGTAAAATAGAGTGTGCTAAGCATCTTTTCATTCCTCTGTTCTTGTTAACCTGTGTTCTTACAGGAGGATCATTTCCATTTGCTCAAGTATCTGTGATGTCATTTTTTGTTGATAGACAAATCGACAGTTTAAAGAAATACCACGCTAGGGGCAAACATTGTATAAATTATTAATACAGATAAAGTATGGGAAACTTTCCCAGTGAGAATAAGCCAATAGTTTGGGATTTATGGGCAAGAACTAAACAGGAACCTGGGAACTGAGCAAAACCTGTGAAATGAGGAAACCCAAGAGGCATAGAATCAAATATTACTGAGTTAAGAAAACAGGAGCTGCAATTTTTAACCACACAACTGTAGCTGAATAGGCACAGGATATAAAACAGTTGGCTGCAACTTCATAGATAATATGAGAAACAATGAAAAACGCATATAGGCACTCATGTAGAAAGTGTGAAAAATTATTTATGCAAGTTAATTTAGAATGTTCTTGTTTATTCTTCCCCAAAGGATTTGATTTTTTTAGTGCTGGCAAAAATAGATCATAGTAGCAAGTAAAACATAATTCTAGCCTAGTGTAAATTATATCTAGGTGTAAAGGTTTACCTGGAACTTGTACCCAAGTATTCTCTCTCCTCATCTTTCTTTCTCATATGTTTTATTAATTTAATTTGATTGAAATGTTAATTTTTTATTTTTTTTAGTTTGACAGAGAGATGCAGTTTCAACATGGAGACCCGGAGTCTAAGAAGTCCTGTGGACAGGGCCAAGCAAAATTTTGCTTGTGTTGATGCTTGTGGACTTGATTTCAGTTGATTGGGTGATCTGAAAATCTCTGTACACCTTTCTGAACAGTTAAAAGAACAACCAGAAGTAGTTAAAATTGAGAAACTGCATGAAATATAATGTATTTAAGTCTGAAACACCAGGAAGAGGTGTTTTTTTATTTTTATTTTTTACTAAGAGCTGATCTTGTTGGATAGGGAAAAAATAGAAAGCATTATTATCTCTTACTCCAATTCATTTGAAGCTAAGGAAAATCTCGTTCAATTTCATTCAAATTATGCTCTGGCTCTGTATGAGCGATATATGCTATTTGAGAAAATGAGGGAGATGATCGCCTCTCAGCTAATAGCTCATGACAAGGTATGTGTGTGTGTGTGTGTGTGTGTGTGTGTGTGTGTGTCTGATAAAGGATGGCTTATCTTTGAAAAGGACTACAGTTAGATTGTGGTTTAGAAGATGTGAAGAGTTTTATGTTCAAGTTTAGTAGAAATAACCTTAAATTGTAATTAATTTGTGGCACGATTACCATTTTGATTAATTTAACCTTTCCCTATGCCCTAGAGGTGGTGGGAGGGCCATGCTAATAGCCTTTTGAATTACTGTTACATGTTTCTGGCACTGGAGTTGAAAAGTTCTTTTCAATCACTACAATATATCAAAGTCAAGTATTTTATTCAGTTTGGTTTCTAATTAAAGTTAAAAGAGGACATGTCAGTCACTGGGAAGTAAGATATATATTGAACAGAAATACTTTTATCCTGAACTTTTGTTTTTGAAAATGATAAGAATTTGTCTTTAGACAGAAATAGGAGACTCTGCAAAAATCCTGCCAGTTCAAGGAAAAATTCTTGGGCCGGTGAGATATAATTTTGGTGATCATTGTCCTCTACCCTGCCCATGGTGCCCTCATGAGGTCAGGGTGGGGCTATGAGGATCTTGCAACTGGGCAGCCCTCTGACTTACTGAGACCTTCTGTCTCCTGACTTACAGGAACCCTGTCAGGTTCTTCAAAGCCTTCATCCCCATGAAGTCTTCTCTTCCTTAAACTCTCTCAAGTCTTGCCCTCTCTGCAGTGATGGTCAATAGATGTGGGGAGATTAGTTCACCACATTCCCAAAACCCCAGGTAAAATTTTTGCATTTTATTTGGGTGCCCCTCACAATACTGAGGGACATTAAATAATGCTTTTAGCTGTGGTAATATTTCCTATTGTGGTTAGACAGAAGAAGCGAGAAAATAGTATAAAGCAGGAATTTCTTTCAGAAACTCTTGAATTCAATCCTTCATTCATTCATTTACTCACAGTCATTTATTTATATTTTCATCCAACACACTTTCCTGCAAAAACTATGAGTGTCCTATTGTTGCTGTAATAAGTTGCCACAAACTCAGGGGCTTAAAACAATACAGATTTATACTTACTGTTCTGAAAGTCAGAATTTCAAAGTCAGTTTCACTGGGCTAAGGTCAACAGGACAGCTCTTTCTGGAAGCTTGGGTGAGAGAATCTGTTTCCTTGCCTTTTCAGTTTCTAGGGGCCACCTGAATTTCCTGGCTTGTGGCTCCTTCCTCCAACTTCAAAACACATCCCTCTGATCTCTGACTCACTTGTCCTGTGACTTTCTCCTCTGGCTCTGACTCCTCCTGTCTTCCTCTGATAAAAACTCTCAAGATTATACCAGGTCCACCCAGATAACAGAAAATAGTTAATCTCATGACTCAATTAGAAAGTCCATCTTGGCGTGTAAGCTAAAATTCACTGGTTCTGGAGATTATGATGGAGACCTATTTGGGAACCATCTATCAGTGACCACAAGGATTGCATGCAAGGAGTGGTACTTGGTGCATGCTATAAACAATAAAAAACGAATCTAACATTTTTAGATTTAACCCTAACCCCCCAAATCATACAGTTTAGTAGGGAAGATGAGATATCAGTAACAGGTAGAAAGTGAGAATGCAGAAAGATCAGTATAGGCAGAAAGCCATGGATGTTCAGAAGATAGGGCTATGAGTCCATTGGCCCTGTGTGTTTGAGCCTTGAAGGCAAATAAAGCAATAGTGTGGTCCATAAAAGCTAGTAAGAGGGTAAACAAATAATTGTTAGGAATGGCTGAGCAAATCATACCTAAAATTTTATGTTGAAATGAAGTGGTCGCAAAGGAAATACATTTCAAAGGAGAGTTCTTGAATGTTAGGCAAGGCGGTGGCATTATGTTGTTAGACAGCAGGAAAGCCATCGAAGCATCGTGTGTAGAAGTATATTGTGGAAAGGTTATCCTGGTGACAGCAATGTGTGCCTGAGCAGTTTTGCTGTGTGGTCTTCACATGTGGACCTGAGCCCACCATGCCCTCTTCAAGGAACACACACACCAAAGGCAAGGATCAGGGTGAGTCATGGTGCCAGGGCAGCAAAGGTCCAGGAATGAAGTCCACATTCCTTTTCTAAAGGCAATACTCTGCTTCCCAAGTGCACATTGTGGACCTTGAGATGGAGTTAACAGAATGCTATAAAACCCAAGAGGACTCTACCAACCCCTCATGGATACTCTCTTTATCCATTATTTAGGTTTGGATTTTTTGCCTACAGAATCATATTCTCTTAAGATTTATAATTAGTGCTAGAAGTATTCAATCTTTTAAGTGATGTAGTTAAAAAAAGAAAACCCAAACTATGGCTCCTCAAGTGTCATTACCATCATATCTACACTTGTAACATTACACTAACTAGCGTTGTGATCTTAAGTAGGCCCCCCTCTTTTTTTTTAAGATTTTATTTATTTATTTTCAGAGAGAGGAGAAGGGAGGGAGAAAGAACAATGTATGGTTGCCTCTCACATGGCCCTCACTGGGGACCTGGCCCGCAACCCAGGCATGTGCCCCGACTGGGAATCGAACCGGGACCCTCTGGTTCCCAGCCCGCGCTCAATCCACTGAGCTACACCAGCCAGGCTTAAGTAGGCCCCCTTTAACCTCTTTGAACTTCAGCAAAAATAACACCAATTTTACCTAACTCACAGGGCCACTTTAATATAAAGATCAGTGAGATAGTAAGCAAGATGCTTTGTACACTGAAAATTAATTCACATTCATAAACAATGATATGGAGTCTAAAATTGGTTGAAAAAGTGTTTCTCAATGTGTGTTGCCGGATTGGCTATGATACAGATCAAGTTAAGAGAGTGAATTGTGGCCTTTGAGGTGTTGATCCCCTGAACTAGAGCATCTAGTGCTTCCTGATGTTGTGGAGACATCTATCAGGCTGATCTCCATTCTAGAACTGACTGCAGGCAATCTGACGGGAGGGAAAGACAGAGAGAGAGAGAGACTGATAAATCTGGAATTTAATTAGCAGAGTCACTCGGGTAGAAAGGTTGAAGCCTAACTGGGTTTCTGTTTACATTAAATAGATTTGATTTGTAATCTGACTCAATTAGTCTGAAATTAAATTCATCTTGAGGCAGAAATATCATAGATGTAAATATTCTCTCTGGGGGAAAAAGAAACACCCAATAACATGACAACTGTTAATTTCTTTCTACAATCTTATTTTAGGGATGCCTCTCCACCTTCTCTCCAGGCCACAAATGGTCATCTTCTTGCCTACCCCACCCCTATCCCCATCTTCACATTTGCCTTAATCAAAATTGGAGGTACCATTTCCTCAGTGCCCCAAAGTCCTCATGGTGGATACTTACAGACAATATGTTAAATTATTCCATGATGATATCTTTGCAGTTACTCTGATGTGTTCATAACTGTTATTTTAATATAGGTTAAATATGAATGGAAGCAAGAATATTTCCTTAAAAATAATCCTTCTATTAATCAATTCTTACAAGCACATTGGAGCAGGTGCCATTGGAGAAGTCATCCTCCTTCTTGATGCAAAAGTAAGCTAAGCTTTGATTGAAACACTGAATGTGTTTCCATTCCTCATATGAGAGAGTTGATTTTTGTCAGTGTCACCCAGGGGCAAACCTGATAGGGGAAGGCTGAATTCAGACAAAATTATGATTGAGGAGATATTCAGAGTCTTTGCCATCAAGATTGCTGTGAGCCAGGACCCTAGACCTTTTGTCAAGATCAACCATGTGCCTCCTAAACAGCCTTTCTGTGACCTCCCCACTGTAGAGCAGGGCCTGAGACATTAACATATGAGCCAATGAAGCTGTTGTGTAGAAAGATCAACTTTATCTAGTCCACTTCCTCATGACTCAACCCAATACAGGTCCTAGCATTAGAGTCTGTAGCTCCTTTGGGGGATCGTCTCTTGCTACTTCTCATTATTGGCTCTCAAAGTCCTTTCCCTGGGATAGGGAGAAGAGACTTAAGATTCAGACCTATTTTTCTCTGGGGTGCTTATTGATATGTGGAGAAGTAGTTGCTAATTCTGAGTAGTGGGCACCAGGAGATGGGGACTCTGTGATTGTGATTCTCTGAGAGTGAAGTCTGTTCAGCTGGCAGGCTTCGGGGAACTACAGAGAGGAGGAATGCCATGCCCTTGTGCTGGGGCAGGCACCGAGCATGCAAGGGTGACTGCTCACAGTCCTCACTCTGCTCTGGAACAGTTTCTTGCTGGCCCACTCTCCTCCCACCAAATGATTTCATTAAGTCTCCTTTTGGCTCCTGGAGAGCAAGGTCATTTTCCAAGGCATCGTGGGTCCATCTGGTTTGGTGCTGCCACCAGTGCCTCCTTCCATGTCCCCTCCCACAATTTTTCACTCTAGTTTCTATCTTCTCCCATACTGCTCCAAGCCCTTGCTTCTAGGCTCCCCGCTTGGCCTCTCCATTTTGCTTCCCTGCATTCTTTCTGAAAGAAACAACTTTATTAGCCTTCTCAGTTATCTCACGGCCTTGACACCTGGCATCACTGTATGACAACTCCTGCTACAGAGCCTTTAACCTGGATGACTGCATCAACTTACTCTCCGCCTTGGAGCTCAGCCCTGTCTGAAATTCCAAGACCAATTCTGACTTCCAGCAGAGGATATATAAGTAGCCCTTTTAACACAGATCTCTTTAGACACATGTCTTGCTGCCTAACAACTTAAGCCCTCCATATGATTGCCCATATCTAGTAATATCAATTATAATATTCTACAAGATTCAGATTGAAGGTCTTTAGAGAAGAAAAGCTCACTTTTGGTTCAAAAGTATGATTCTGGGTCTGCCCCACTTTAGAATATTGTTGGAATATTCTTAGGGGATTACTTTGAAACATTTGTTCTCTATGGCCGGCACCAAGGCGTTTCCTTACAGGGAGGCTATTACGGTTGTCAAGAGACAATAGACATGATCCAGTGATATTCACTTAAGGAAAGTTGCAAAGCTTAGACTGATGTGGACAGATACCACTACTAACTCTGCCCTTCACTGTGTGAACATGGGAAAGATCACTTAATCTCTCTGGGCTTCAGGTTCCTGGAAAGTGAACTGGAAGAGGATGAGATAATCACTGAGGCTTATTCTAGATTTAAAATAGTGTCATGAATTGCCACCAGGAGTCTCTGTGACTGAACAACTACTAAAGTGGATGTAGAGGCCCTGGCTGGTATAGTTCAGTAGATTGAGCATGGACTGTGAACCAAAGGGTCACCAGTTTGATTCCCAGTCAGGGCACATGCCTGGGTTGCAGGCCAGGTCCCCAGTGGGGGTCACATGAGAGGCAACCGCACATTGATGTTTCTTTCCCCATCTTTCTCCCTCCCTTCCTTTCTGTCTAAAAATAAATAAATAAAATCTTAAAAAAATATAAAGTGGATGTAGAGCAGGTGTGTACTTTTTACATGTTTACTTACAGCCCTCCCTACTCTGCTTTGCAAAAGCTCAGAATTTGAATGAGCCTGTATAAAAAAGGATAGTCATGTCAATAACCTAACATAATACTGTAAGAAACTAGAAAAAGAACAGCAAACTAAACCCAAAATAAGGAGTTCCAACCAAGATGGAGGCATAGACAGAAATGCTTTGCTTCCTTGCACAACCAGAAAAAGGATAACAACAAATTTAAAAACAATAAACAAGAACTGCCAGAAAATCAAACTACATAGAATTCCAACAACCAACAAATTAAAGAAAATTCATCTGGATTGGTAGGAAAGACAGAGATGGGCAGCCACGAAAAAGGTGGTGAACTGTGTGAGCGAGGCAGGACTGGCTGACTGGGAAACTAAAGACTCAAGACCTCTAGCTATAAAATACTGTGGGGGGTGTGAAGGTGGGAGAGACTCTCAGTCTCACAGGAGAGTTCATTGGAAAGTGGGCCTAGAGCAGAGTGAGTGAGTGGCTTGTTCCCTCTCTGACTCCTCCCCCTACAGACAGTGCCACAATGTAGCAAAGAGGGTTGCCCTGCCCTGATGAATACCTAAGTCTCTGCCCCCTATAGCATAACAGGTGTGCCAAGACAAAGAATTATGGCCCAAATGAACGGGCAGATCAAAACTCCAGAAAGAGAGCTAAGCATCAAGGCGATAGACAATCTATCTGATGCAGAGTTCAAAACAATGGTAATCAGGATGCTCTCAGAAATGATTGAGTGCAGACACAAAATGAAGGAAGAAGTGAAGGCTATACAAAGTGAAATAAAGGAAAATATACAGGGAAACAACAATGAAGGGAAGGAAGCCTGTACTCAGATCAACAATTTAGAACAAAAGGAAGAAATATATATCCAACCAGAACAGGATGAAGAAACAAGAATTCAAAAAAAAATGAGGAGAGGCTTAGGAACCTCTGGGGCAACTTTCAGCACTCCAACATCTGAATCACAGGGGTGCCAGAAGAAGAGGAAGAGCAAGACATTGAAAACTATTTGAAAACTTATTTGAAAACATAGCGAAGGAGAACTTCCTCAATTTTGTGAAGGAAATAGACTTTAAGAAAGTCCAGGAAGCTCAGAGAGTCCCCCAAAAATTGGACCCAAGGAGGAACACATCAAGGCACATCATGATAAAATTACTCAAGATTAAAGATAAGGAGAGAATCAAAAGCAGTAAGAGGAATAAAGAGTGCCCACAAAGGAATAGCACAATCAATAAAATATACTTTTAAAAAACTAAAATGAGCACAAGGAAGTTGTACTTGAGCAGAGCAGAAGCCAATAAAATAGAGAATAAAAACGATTACAAAATCAATAAAGTATTGAGTCTTTAAAAAAAAATCAACAAATGCTGAGTTTTTAATAAGATCAACAATATTAACAAGACTTTAGTTAGGCTAACCAAAGGGGGGAAAAAGAAAAGAAACAACTCCTTAGTATAATAAGGAATAAAAGAGGGAAAACCACTGCAAGATTATAAGAACATATGTAAACATTTTATGCCAACAAATTAGATAACCTAGATAAAACAGGCAACTTAATTGAAAGGAATAAACTACTGAAATTGACTCAAAAAATAGAAAAACAATAGATCTAGAGCAAGTAAATAGATTGGATTAGTAACCAAAAAATTCCCCACATGCCAACGTGGTTGGACTTTGAAGGCATTATGCTAAGTGAAATAAGTCAGACAGAGAAAGACAAATACTGTATGACCTCACTTACATGTGGAATCTAAAAGACAAAAACAAAGCAGATAAAAACTCATAGAAAAAGAGATCAGACATGTGATTGCCAAAGGGGGAGGGTGGGGAGAGGACGACTTGGAGGAATTTGATCAAAAGGTACGAATTTAGAGTTATAAGATAAATAAGTACTAAGGATGATGACTATAGTTAACACTGCTCTATGATATATAAAGAAAAGTTAACAGAGTAAATCCTAAAGTTTCTCATTATAAGAAGAATTTTTGTTCTTTATATTTCTATTATATTTATATGAGATGATGAATGTTAGCTGAACCTATTTCAGAATATATGTAAATCAAACCGCATGCTGTGCACCTTAAACTTATAGAGTGATGTATGCCAATTACTTTCCAATAGAATCAACTCCTCCCCAGATGGCTTTATAGGTGAATTCTGCCATGGATGAAATATCTGAAGAAGAATTAACACCAATTCTTCACAAACTCTTTTATCAAATAGAAGAGGACATTTCCTAATTCATTCTTCTAGATCAGTATTACCCTAATATCAAGACCAGACAAAGATGTCACAAGAAAACTACATACCAATATTCTTTATGAATAAAACACAAACAATCCTCAAAATATTGTCAAACTGAATCCAGCATTATATTAAAAAGGATTATATATAATCAAATGAAATTTATTTCAGGAATGTGATGTTCAACATATGAAAGTCAATCAATGTAATACACTATACAAAAAGAATAAAGGGGGAAAAACCCAAACGACCATCTCAATAGGTTGAAGAAAACGTATTTGACAAAATCCAACATCCTTTCATGATAATAACATTTAACAAAGTAGGAGTAGAAGGGAACTTCCTCAACATAATATGGACTATCTGTGAAAACCCCACAATTAACACTGTACTTATTGGTGGAAAAATGAGTACTTTACCTCTAAAAATCACAAACAAGACAAGGAAGTTCACTCTTTCCACTTCTACTTAACATTGTACAGGATGGTCTACCCAGGGTAATTACGCAGGAAAAAGAAATAAAAGTCATCCAGTTGGTAAAGGATAAAATAAAATGATCTCTGTTCACAGATGATATAATCTTACATATAGAAAATACTAAGGAATCCATTAAAACACTTTTAGAACTAATAAGCAAGTTCAGCAAGATTATAAGATCAATATACAAAAATCAATTGCATTTCCATACACTAACAATGAGCAATCTGAATATGAAATTAAGGAAACAATTTTACTTAATGTAGCAACAAAATGAATAAATACTTAGGGGTAAATTTAACAGGAGAAGTTAAAAAATATACTCTGAAAAAATACAAAATATCATTGAAACAAAAAGACTTAAATAATCATTAAAGATCTAAATAATTGGAAAAACAATTCATGTTCATGGATTAGAAGATTTGATATTGCTAAATGGCAATACTTTTCAAATTAATCTACAAATAAATTAATCTCTATGAAAATCCCAGCTAGATTTTGAATCTTGGCAAAAATTGATTAGCTGAACCTAAAATTCACATAGGAATACAAAGAGTCTAGAATACCCAAAAAAGCAAAGTTGGAAGAGGCATACTTCCCAGTCTCAAAACCTACTACAAAGTTATAATAATCAAGGTTATATGGCACTGGTGAGGGGATAGACACAGAGGTCAAAGAAATACAATTGAGAGTCCGGAAGTAAACTCATACATTTATGGTGAACTGATTTGCAACAAGAGTGCCAAAAGTAGTTTTTTCAACAAATGGCCCTGGGGTAACTGATAGACACATTCTAAAAAATAAAATTGGGCCACTATCTAACACCACGTACAAAAATCTCAAGATAGATCAGAGATTTAAATGTTGGAGCTGAAAGATAAAACTTTTTAGAAAAAGAACATACATAAGAGTAGATGTTTGTGACTTGGATTAGGCAATGACCTCTCAGGTCTGACACCAAAAGCGTAAGTGACGAAAGAAAAAAATAGATAAATTGGATGTCATAAAAATTAGAAATATTTGTAAAAAGACAACCCACAGACAACAGAATGGGAGAAAAATACCTGTAAATCATATACTGAAAAGTGACTTTTATCTAAAATGTATAACAAAACCTGTAACTCAACCATAATGTGTTATAAACGTTTTAAAACTTTTTATTTTTCTGATGTCTCAACGTTCCCACGAGCGGTCTGGGAACACCTGCAGATGACCAGGCACGCGCTGCAGTGAGGCTGGTCCCTGTCACTGGTTCTGCTTCTTGCCCTCCCTGACTCTGACCTAGTAGCATTCAAATGAACCAATGAAATCCCTTTATGCCTTTTGCCTGTGCTCCACCCAGATCTCCAATAAAAACATTTGCTCACACGTCCTTGCTCTCTCAGCTCCCCGCCTGCTGGGGCGGGCTGATCCCTTGGCTCTCCTCCCGTGTGGCCCCCTGAACGTCATGCCATGCCTCCCTCGGCTGATGCACGTCACAACGTGAATGAATGTCGAGCATTCTGTGTGAAAGAAGTCACATGCAAATGACCATATATTCTATGATTCCATTTATATGAAGTGTCCAGAAGAAGCAAATTCATAAAATCAGAAAGCAAATTAGTGGTAGTCAGGGGCTGGCGGTGAGTGGGGAGAGTGGGGCGTGACTGCTGATGGGTACAGGTGTTCAAAGTGAGGTGCTAACAGTGTTCTGGAATTAGGTAGTTGTGATGGATTCACAACTTTGAATATATCCCAAACCACTGAATTTTATACTTTAAAAGATTGAACTTTGCAGTATATGAATTATATCCCAATAAAATTTTTATTTAAAATAACAGTTTCCCATAACTCCTCTTGCCTCCGGTGGTAAGTCCAGGCTACATAACATGGTACTGCCAACCTCTTCCATCTACACTGTGTGCGGGGCGCCCTTGGATTTGCCTGTCCACAAAGTCTAGCTCCTTGGAAGCCCCAGAACCCACCATATTGAGTCTTACCGCTGTGCCTTACAGCTTAGAATGTCCTTTCCCTTCTTGTCAAGTTGGTATTTTACTTTCTTTTAAAATTTTTTTAGGATAAAAATTTTAAACACACAGGAAAATAGAAAGACAGGAACAATGAGCACCCATCAGCTAGATCCAACAATTGCTTTTTCCTATGTAATTTTTAAATATTAATTAATTTCCAAGTCAGGCTTCACTTTGACCACTTAGCCAATATTGTAAAACCAGTATTATAAAGCTCTAATATTTTTTACAGCTTTTTCCCCCAAACGAAGCTCCTACATAAAGGAACTTCAAACACTACATTTGGTTGTTATATCTTTTAAGTCTTTTTCAAAATCAAGAATATTCTCCCATCACCTTCTTTTGTTTTTGAGAATAACGTTTAAGTCTCTAATTTAAATCTCTTATTTTAGAGACGGAGCCAGTTGTCTAATTGAGTGTCTCACAGCCTGGTTTGTATCATTGTTTCTTTGGGGTGTTATTTAGCATGTTCCTCTATTCTCTGAATTTCCTGTGGAGTAAAAGTTAGATCTAAATATTAATTAAAGTCAGGTTGCTTGGAAAGAGTACTTCGCAAGAGATATTGTGTACTTCATATCATACTGTATTAGAAGACAAACGATGTTATTAGTGTACGTGTTTGCATTTAAACATCCTTTTCTGGGGTATCCTTTTGTTAACTGATTATATTTCTGTAGGGGTTGTAGTTCAGCATAAAGTTTATTCAGGGCTCTAACTCTGGGCTTCTTTATTATAAGCTGGCATTACCTCTGTAACTCATTGAGGATAAGCACTGTGTTAGCCACTAGGATACAAAAAGATTAATTAAATTCAGCCTTGTTCTCAGGATAGCACTGGAGAACTCAAGCATTTTAGGAGTGTCAAATGCTATATCATAGTTATATGCAAATACACTATATCATGTGGTGCATATATGAACATACACAGCCATGCAAGGACATACGCATAGTGTCCTGCAATACCACCATGCCAACAAGGACAATGCCTTTAACAACTACTGATTGGGGCCTAACCCAACCTCTAAGCTCCAAGGCAGCCAGAAGCTGCCTCCCAGGGAACTCCCCAGGACCTCCGCTTCCCCGCTGGTGCACTCTCCCCAGGGCCTGCCTTGAGGAAAAGCTGAAGGCCCAGGGAGGGAAAAAAATTAAAAATCAGTGAAATAATTTGTGACTATTCCTTAAACACCAAACATACAATTTGACTCCTGCTGTCTCAATGTTTACACTTTAAAAAAATATTGGTTCACAATGAACACCAGTTAAGCATGCAAGCTGGCATTAGGTCAAAACAAAAATCCACGTGCTTTCAACTCTCTAGGCTGTATGGAACCAGGTTAGCCTGAAGCAAGACGTTTCTTACTCTGTGGTCAGCAGGAACACTAGAAGCAACTGAATTCTATTTAGCAGAGACCTGGGACTTGCTTTTGAGTCCAAAGTTGATACCCCATTTCCCTTCTGTGCCTGCATATAAACCCCATTTCATAGCGCCCATAACACTCAAGTCTCACACAGGGTTGTGCACTGATCACACAGCTAGGTTGGTTTGATGGATTTGATCCCTGGTGGCCCAATCAGGATTGATTTTAGAAACACAGCCCTTGGAATTGCTAAAAGAAATCATGCTAGAACAGAGAAGCCAGCACAATTTGTACAATTACTGCAGCAAGTAAACAAGAGCATTCCTGCAGTTTCTTAACCACGCTGCAATCCATCTTGAAGTGGTCAGCAACTCCCTGGTGCACGTTTCTGTGATGTGCTGCCTTTCACCGGATGATTCCCTGGCACAGTCTGGCGTGTTCCCTGAAGAAGTGAGGAAATCAATTCAAAAGGCTCTGATCCGCGGGAATGACCTAAATACTGGCTTGGCTCCTGATGAAGTAGTGCTGATTACTTTCTACACATATCTTTTATCATCATTAGCTGGGTCCAGCGTGCCTTCTCTAGATAAGGATAGAGAAAAACAACAGACTGAGTACGGGGAGCTGAAGAGGCACAATTCAACTGACGATCACAGAGACTTACAAAAGGAGCTAGAGATGATGAAATAAAACAAGGCATCTGAGACCCAGCAACACCCATGGGAAGTCTTGATCTCCATTGCACATGAGTTCTCTCCGCCCATCAAGGGCACACAGACCACATTCTCTATCAGGGCCCAGGCTCTCGCTTAACACTCCTCCCGGGTAGTGTCTTTCAGACAAGCTTCTCATTATCAGGTGGTGAGATGAATGATGTTTTGGTAAATCCAGGCACAGGGTGTCTCTATAAAATCTTTTAAAAAAATTATAAATTCATCTTCCTACTCCTGGTGAAAAACCAAAATAAATTCCAAGTTGTTTGACAAAATGCCATGCAACTTTGAAAACTAGAGTCTGAGTCTACTGTATTATGTGTGATATGTATTTTTATTACTCATGAGTGTGCATATAATAAGTTACATGGTTGCCTACTCTTATGCCCCCTGGGGGCAGAATAGCTCATGACTACCAGGAGGGAAAATCCCCATTATTACAACTTTCATTCTCTCTACGGTCGTCAAAAATGAATTTCCTCTGGCAAACAGTTTATTTTGCAAATGAGTTGAAGTGATTCATAGGCTACTGAAAAATAGCATCTTGAAATTTATTCTTAAACATACTGCTTTATAAACTTAGTTCTCACATATGGTGTTTCCCAGGAACATATTCAAAGGCAGAGGGTTCTGTGAACCTGTGCTGGGGATGAAACTGGGACGCTGTTTGAAGCAGCTCCCTGGTGACCACTGGGAGGATCCCATGTGCCTCGTGGAGAGGGGCTCAGGCAGGCGGCAGATGGTCACTGATCTGTCAATCACTGTGGCCAGAATCAGTGCAATAGCAGAGAGAAGAGAAGGGGCCCTGTCTCTTCTTCCTCCCTTTATTCTCTCTACTCCCAAAAAGAATCTTTCACTGCTTTATGTTTTGTAAGAAAAAAACAAATTATTTGCAATGATTAGCAGAGACAGAGTCAGGCATTGTCTGTAACACACAGTGCTGGAGTGTGCAGATGGCAGAATTCAGAAAGAGAACGAAGTTTGATAACTCCAAGCACAGAGTCAGATAGCAGCAGTTGGGAAAGCAATGGTTAAAAAAACTCATAAAGGACCAGATTGCAGAATCTGGGAAGAAATGTGTCCTGAGAGACTGCTGGACAAAAGTCAACCTTGACATTGCCCATATGGAGCAGGGCTTATCTCAGCCAGTAGATGGCCTTGGTCTGTGAGACACAGGAGGACCATGTGGAAAAAATTGATCTGGATCCAGAAGAACAGTGTTCTGGTCTTTAACAAGTCTGGTTCTCAATATCCTCTCCCCATGTACAATGAGTGCCCTGTTAAGGCCTCTACAAAGAAACCATCTTTCATCACATCTAATTCAAGAATACAAGAAACTTGAAGCAAGTTTCGAGAAATCCCTCAGTGTTTAGAGCTTTAAGAAACTGAGCACGCATCCTGCTACAGGGAGATCACTGGGGAAAAGGGGAAGGGCCCAGAGGCAGCACAAGAGCCCAAGCGCTGGAGTGAGGGAAGGGCCACAGGAAACACCCAAGGTTGATATCGGGGAACCTGCATCCCTGGGCCTTTGGTAAACAATCCAATGCAGCAGTGTCACGTGGCCCCAGCAACTGAGCTAGCCGGGCAGACGATGCAGCAGGAGGAAGCTTGCATGGAGTTTGCGCAGGCTGGAGAGGTCAGAGTGACACATGTACCATGGGAGTTCGCATGGCGGCAGGAGGCGTTCCCTGCATGGAACACTTGCCAGGCTAGTGAAATGTTTGGACAGAGGGAAAAGCCCTTCTACTTGCTTCTGCAGTGCATGGAATTTTGGAGGAAGGAGATTTAAATTGAGGTCAGGCTTCTCCTTCCCTTCGTTCTCCCTGTTGGGAGCCAGAGTCTTGTGGACTGGCAGGCATTGGAAGCCATGTGGCCAAGTGACAGGCCCCAGGCCCCTCCCTGCACAGGAGCGAGGCAGCACGGGCAACAGGTGTGGTATGGTCCTGCTCAGCCAAGTGCACTGATGCACTGAAGGGTGGGGCCCAGGCGCTCGGCTGGTGGGCAGCGAGCAGTGAGTGGGTTGCTGGCATGTGAACAGACTGCCAAAAGATGCCAGAAACTGGACTGTGATCGGAAACCAGCTAAGCCACCTGGATGGTCATGCTGCAGCCACTTGAGTTTCCCAAAGGACAGTATTTTTCATGGGAGAAGGAGTTCCAGGCATAGCCTTGAACTAATCTGGCAGAGGGTGGCAGGGTTATTTTTCTCTGGATGTTCTAGAAGGGACAGGCTCTGAGGCAGAAGCCTGCCATTCTTCCAAAATTGTGCAGCTTATGAGGAAAAGACTTCTTTCCTTTTTCACCAAATTTCTGCCTCTGGAATTTATGGACGGCAGGCAGCAAGACCCCATCTTTGTTCAATACCAACCCAAATGGTAGGAGACAGACTTGGGCTAAAATGTGCATCTCCTTTTTCCTGGCACACAGTGTAAGAGCAGAGGGAGAAGAAGCCCACCTCCCTTCCATACAGACGTTCCTCTTCCTTGCCACTTGGGTGCTGAAGGGGTCAAGACAGATGTGTCATAGCTGGGAACATTTCTCTACCCACCGCTGTTGATGGGTGCTGGGAGGAACGGTGAATAGTGATGCATTATTTAAAACAATAAAAACAAAATAACAGTAGCCAACTCGTTTGGCACTTGCTATAATCTAGGCATTGAATTCAGTGCTCTATATGCATCCTTTATTTAAAATTCCTCATAATAACCTTACGAGGCAGATCAATGCAAATAATATTTCTATTTTGACAGTTGAAGTAACAGTGGTAGGTAAGCTACTTGCTCAAAATGAGAAGGCTTGTCCATGAAGGAGCCAAGGCACAGCCCTCTCCCTCCAAGCCAGCTGCTGTCTCCACCTCTGTGAGGAATGGAGTGTGACTGGCAAGTGTGACACCTGCAAGGTGTGTTTAGAGGAAGTCTGGGAATCAGCTGCACCTATATTCCTCTCCATTCATTGTCTGCAAATTGGTCTCAGCCCCAGTCTGAAGAAAAGTAAGAGGAAATGGAACCAACCAACCAGAAGAGGAAGGGGTCTCAGATTCTTGAAAGGGGTGGAGTAATTTCATTGTCACATTTAGGGAAGAAAAGGGATCTCACCCAGATCAGAGGACACCCTCTCCTTCCAGTAAGGAGAGAGCAGCTAGAAGCAGGGGTAAGTTGTAGCCCCTAAGAATCTGGTGGGGAGTTCCAGCCAAGATGGAGGCATAGGCAGAAACCCGTCACTTCCTCACACAACCAAAAGGAGGATAACAACCAATCTAAAATCAATAAACAACCAGAAGTGCCAGAAAATCAAACTGCATGGAACTCCAACAACGAGGGAATTAAAGAAAAAGTCAACCAGAACAACCAGACCAGTAAGAACCCGTGGCACGGGCAGGACCAGCTGAGAGAAACTGTGGCAAGGTGGTGGGGCTGGCTGAAGGAGAAACTGAAATTCAGAGCTCACTGTGGACGATGGTGGTTGCCGCGGTGGGAGAAACTCCCAGTCTCACATTGGAAAGTGGGCTAGAGCTAAGCAGGGGAGCTGCATTGTTCCCTCTCTGGCCCCTCCCCCACAAGCAGTGCAGCAAGGAGGGTGGCCCTGCCTGGGTGGATACCTAAGGCCCCGCCCCCTTACAACCTATCAGCTGTGCCAAGAAAAAGAACAAATGAAAACTACCCAAAATGAAATAAAGCAAAATATTCAGGGAACCAACACTGATAGGAAGGAAACCAGGACTCAAAGCAACGATTTGGGAAAAAAAGGAAAAAATAAACATCCAACCAGAACAGAATGAAGAAACAAGAATTCAAAAAAGTGAAGTGAGACTTAGGAAACTCCGGGACAACCTGGAACATTCCAACATTCGAATTATAGAGGTGCCAGAAGGATAAGAACAGCAAGAAACTGAAAATTTATTTGAACAAATAATGAAAGAGAACTTCCCCAATCTGGTGAAGGAAATAGACTTCCAGGAAGTCCAGGAAGCTCAGAGAGTCCCAAAGAAGTTGGTCCCAAAGAGGAACACACCAAGGCACATCATAATTAAGTGACCCAAGATTAAAGATAAGGAGAATCCTAAAAGCAGCAAGAGGAAAGGAGACAGTTACCTACAAAGGAGTTCCCACACGATCATCAGCTGATTTCTCAAAAGAAACCTTGCAGGCAAGAAGGGGCTGGAAAGAAGTATTTGAAGTCATGAAAGGCAAGGACCTACATGCAAGATTACTCTATCCAGCAAAACTTTAATTTAGAATGGGAGGGCAGATAAAGTGCTTCCCAGATAATGTCAAGTTCAAGGAGTTCATCATCACCAATCCCTTTATTATATGTATGAAATGTTGAAGGGCTTATCTAAGAAAAAGAAGATAAAAAATGTAAACAATAAAATGACAACAAATGAACATAAAAGAAAAGAAAAACAATGAAAACAAAAACTAAGCAAACAACTAGAACAGGAACAGGATCAGAGAAATGGACATCACATGGAGGGATTTCAGTGGAGAGGGGGAAGGGAGGAATAGGGGGGAAAGGTACAGGGAAGAAGTATAATTGGTAGGCATTAAATAGATAGGGAGAGATAAAAAATGATATAGGAAACAGAGGATTCAAAAAACTTATATGTACAACCCATGGACATGAACTAAGGTGGGGAATGCTGGAGGGTTAGGGGGTACAGGGCAGAGGGGGGATAAAGGGGGAAAAAGTAGGAAAGCTGTAATAGCATAATCAATAAAATATACTTAAAAATGGATGTGTAATAAAAATAAATAAATAAAGCTTATCATTGGTAAATCCAAAAAATATATGAAGAATCTGATAGGTAAGAAGGTGTTTTGTGACCAAGTTGTTGACCCCTGGAAGAAGCTGACAGAAAGCGGGGCATCATCTCCCCTCAGCCCTGACAGGAAGGAACATTCCTGAACAACCAGTGTGTCGATGTTCATTGCAAGGCTGGAAAATTTTAAATCAAAAATGAGATTTCCAGAAATGAGTTTTTCTACATTCTTCACACACGGGTGTGCTATTAATATGGAAATGAGAGAGTTTAATCATGTTTGAATGTTTGCTGGAAAGAAAGCAAACATGCTGATATTCTAAGTACCATCAGATTTGTTAAATGGGGTCAGGATTATAGGCCTGACGTGGGACTGATGGATTTTTCGCTGCTATGATCCCTACTGAATGGCTGGAATGAAATCAATGCTGAGAGAAGCCAGGCCGCAGAGGGGCTACCAGCACCCCACACCGGGCACAGCTCTCCTGAGAAGCTATTGGCTTTGGCAGTAGCTCGGAAGTTGGGTCTCCGCAGCTGTGCCAGCCCCACCCACCGCAGGGCCATCTCCCTGCAGAGCCGGCGTAGGTTGGAGAGGATCAAAAGGCAGATCAAACAAGGATTCCTCACCCGTGTATAATTGATTCCTGTTTACAAGGTGTTTCTGAGTATATTGTCTCAATTAATCCTCTTAAGACTTCAGTGAGGAAGACACATTCCTCTCTGCTTGGTTTATAGATGAGTGAATGAGGCCTGGAGAGTTGTCCAGTGTTACTCAGCTCACTAGGCACAGATGAAACTCAAGACCCCCTCCCCACTAAGCCACAGCGCCTCCACCCAGGAGGCGGGTCCACGGAGGGCCAGGCTGCAGCTCCATCAGCCTCCCCATCCCACCCACTGGGCTCCCAGCCACAGAGGAAGAAGGAACCTCAGGGTGATTTCAGAACCAATACCCTCTTCTTAATTTATTGATCTCTAAGAAAGTTGTATTGCATGGTCATTTTGTACCATTTCAAAGAGCACAGAGAATACACAGAAGTGGCTGCGCTCAGGGAGTTTATGGTGAAGGGCTGTGCTCCTCAGGCTTTCATGCATGTGCCAACCAGTTGGGGACCCTGATAGGAGGTTCCGATTCAGTAGGTCCTGGGAGGGGCCTGACAGTCTGCATTTCTAACAGAGGGTGTCAGTGCTGGTGGTCCCTGGACCAACTTTGAGTGACAAGGCCACACTGCCTGGTGGTGGAAGAAACTTAACAGGGTAGCAATAGAGTGCGCTCAGTGCCATGACAGGGAGTGTGTAGGACGAGCTAGGGACACACAGTGGGGCAACTATTTCTGAGTTGGGAAGTCAGAGGAGGCTTCGTGGAGGAAGGGAAGGCTAAACTGACATCTAAAGCTGAGGGAGAGATTAACTATACCAAGGGTTGCAAGTGGAAAAGGTGGTGCACTTTATCCGTATGTGGAATCTTGTGAGCAAGAAAGCAAGCATAAGGTCCAAGGTTCTAGGAGCTGGCTCTAACTGAAGGAAGACACTGAGGTGAAGAGGGATTCAACAGAACCCAGAGGCATGATGAAGGAGTTGAGTTTACACCTTGGCACCATGTGAGCTATTGAAGGGTTTTCAGCAGCAAACTCACTCGCTAGGGTTTGCATTTTTAAAGTCTCTAGGCTTCCACGGAGAGAAGGCCCCTCCGGAAAGAGAGTGAGCAGGCTTCGTTCCTGTGATCCCAGCAAGGGGTCGGGGTGGTCTGAACTAGGGCTGGGCTCTGGGGTAGAGAGAAAGCACGGCTCAGAGCTCTGTTATGTGGGTGGTTCACTCACCTTGATTGCTGATTAGAGTATGTGTGTGTGGTGGGTGGATAGTTAGGATGTGCTATGCCTTCTACCCTTGACCTTGTTCTGTAGTTCCTGAAACCAAGCTTTTGCTTTTCCCCCCTTCTTTGTGACTAAGCTTCTGATTATCCAGTAATGGTATTTGCCATATTCTCTAAAATTGTGGATGGTTCTTTTTCTCTAAGTTTTGCTCCTACCCCTTCTTTTGGGAACTGAAGTCTAGCCTCAGTCACCTATCCACCCAGCCTCACAGCTGCTTGTCAGCTTACACCACTACCTGGAAGTCACTGCCAGACACTCTTAAGACTCTACCTGTCCATTTCAACCTCCTTCCATTCTGAACTTCGAGGTCTCAGCCCTTCCTGATTCAGCACATCCAGCCATTGAGTGGTTGGATTAGGAAATGTACCCAATCAGAGCCCTGCTAAACTAGGATTCAAGGCATTAGATTCCCAAGTAAGGAGGTATATTTTAAGCTATGTCAATGTCTTAATTAGACATTAGTTTTATTTACTGTGAATTATGAGGAAGAGTACCCTTGTCCCACTGAGGATAAATGCCTCTCTGCACTCTCCTTTGAGGCCTACTTGTTTCTGCTGATGACTTTATTAAAAAGTAAGAAAATTGGCCTGCTTATTAGCATCACAGCAGGAATCAAATCTTTGCTGTAAATGAACCTCCTGAGATTG
>PVJI01022182.1:0-25739 GCA_004026765.1 Micronycteris hirsuta
TGGTGACAAATGAATGAGTACTTCATAACCATTTCTGAAGGCTAAAGTAATGAGGAATAATTATAATTCATTTTAATTATGTCAAGTTAACAGAGTTGAAAGTGCAGTTAACGCTCATTTTTAGCATTCTTAAATTAGCTGTATAAGAACAGTTAAACACAAACCCAGTGACACAGATTCAGAAAGGGTGTTAATGCATTGGCATTTCTTAGTTACAGCAACTGTTTCAAAGCGAGAGCTTGCCCCTCTCTCATTTCTTCCTTCTTGCACACCAAATCCCTGACCTCTTATTGAATCATCTGAATTCCTGTCCTAATCTTTTGCACTTCTCAACATTGCCTAACTTCTGAAGTTCAATACTTACCTTGTTTGGCTCTATATAACTAGTACACTTCAAAATCCTGTACATTTCCCTTGGAGCTTCATGCTGTCCTCGTATATAGAACTGACAAAGGAAAGTATTGTACGTATTTGTGTTTTGGTTCGAGGGGTGAAGTGAATAATGCGGAATTGCTTGTGTGTATTTTGAAAAAGAGGCCATTTTGAGAATGAGGTATACAAAATATTTCTTTCTTGTTTTGATATTGTGTTTAATTTTTTTCATTATTTTAAGATTTACAGACAATAGTTCATTAGGGGAAGAATTTAATAATGAAAACTGCCAGAACTTCTAGAGAATTGCTTATATATTTTACTATATGAAATTTTATCCAAATTACTTTGACTTTGCTATACTATAATTAAAAAAGAAAGGAAGATGTTTTCTTTAGCAGTGCAGAAGCTTTTTATTTTGATGAAGTACCAACCTAATCAATAAAACACACAAGCAAGCAACATATAACCAGACATTGAAATTAAGAATGAGCTGACAGTAACCAGATGGGAGGTGGGAGGGGATAAGCGGGGGACAAGGGGTTGTCAGGAACATTTATAAAGGACACATGGACAAAGCCAAAGGAGGGTAGGATTGAGGGTAGGAGATTGGGATGACTGGGTTGGGGGGAAGTAGTGGAGGGAAAATGGAGACAACTATATTTGAACAACAATAAAAAAAGATATTTGACGCCTAGAGTTTTTAGAAACCTGGTATATAGAAGCATTGATAATATATATGTTTTGAAAATGAAAGTATATAAGCAGATAAAGCAACTTTTAAACTAAAAATTTAAAGGTACAGAAAAACTCATAAGAAAAAAACTACAAATAGTATTTGTACCACCAACCTCAATAATCAAATATTTTAATATTTTGTCACATTTGCTTCATATCTTTTGGGGAAAGAATTTCTTTAAGGACAGTCTGGTAATCTCTCAGGATCTATATGGTCTGCAAGGAAAATTAAAAAGTGTATTTGCTATATGGTTTTGAACAAATCAAGCTTTTTAGCATCCTTGTCAGATGAAGAGTTTGAAGGGTTGAGAGTATGCCCTGTATTCTGTCACACATTATAATTAGTATTCTACAAAGTTCTAACTCATAAAATAAAACTTTCATTCTCTTAGCTTCATGGTGTTGAGATTTCTGAATGACCAACATCTGAACATTATTTAAGTGTTGCAGTTAATAGTATTTAGTATCTACTACAAAGAGATGCTTCAGGAATTAAATGAAATAATACAAGTAAGTCGATGCCTAGAGAGTGCTGGGCATATAGTAAATGCTCAATAAATCTAAGTATTGTTAAGGCTTCCAAATTAGACATTTTTAATTTTTTGCTGATGTTTAAGTACTAGGTACACAGTGGTGACCAATTGACCAATACACATTTCTTTGATGGTCCATTTATTAATATATATTCAAGTCCTTTAAACAGGAGAGTGAGGATAATCAGATAATAGAATATCTTTCATATTTTAAGAAATTATTCTATACCAACTGCATACTTACTGTTTTACATATTGTTGAATCCTGGCAGTTGAATTCCTTTTTATTGTTGTTATAACCTGCATTTTTACAAATGAGGAAACAGATTCAAAGAGTGTAAGTGAGTTAACATCAGAGAACTTGAAGTGGCTGAATAATATTTGAACTCATGTCTGTCTGTCTGGCAGCAACTCTTTCCCTTCCTTCTTAAAACTGTGTAACACATGTTGTCATGTGTAAAAATAGAAACTTTTTAAAAATCTTGCCCTTGCTTTGTGGCTCAATTGGCTAGAGCATCGTTCCATAATTGGAAAACTCAGTGGTTCAATTTCCATTCAGAGCACATACCTAGGTTGTGGGTTCTGTCCCTGGTCAGGGTATGTGCAAGGGGCAACTGATCGATGTTTCTAATGTCAATGTTTCTCTCTCTCCCCCTTCTTTCCTTTCTCTTTAAAACCAGTAAGCATGTCCTTGGGAGAGGATTAAAAAAAGGAATCTTGTATTACCTCTTAATAATTTCCCTTTGTGAGGCAAAAAGAGAGGGATAGGAAAGGAGACAGAGGGAACTTTGACAGCTTAAGGAAAAGGCAATTTCTCTCATCCTGGCAGTGAGTTTTTCTGTTTTTAAGGCACTGTATTAATCCTGTTTTAGTAATTGCCTTGGGTGCTGGCTGCTTATTTAATTTGGTATTATTTTCCATTTATAATTTAGTGTTTGGTTCCATTCACCGTATTTTATTGCTAGGATTTTTAAATAAGAAACAAAGAAGACTGCTAAAGAGTGATCAGGTAATGTCAAAGACAGGGAACAAAGGTAAAGAAGAAAGCTGCTATTTTTTAACTTCCGTCCTCTCCACAGGAACTGTGCAGATAGGGTAAAACCTTAACATACTCTTTAATTCCTCAGCCAGCTTTTTGATATTAGACTCCAGATGTTGTCTTAAAAGTCTGTGACATTAAAAATATGGTTAAACCTACTCGTTTTATGAAAACCTTCCCCCCTTGCCTCCTTCTCCCTGCCCAATAAACACAGCCATGGTTGTTTGTATCCTGAATGATGATGGTGGTGACCTTGGTTAGCACTGCTGGCTTTAGTAGTGAAGGAAATGATGTGTCTTTGTTTGATAGCTGTGGGGCTCAGCACATTTCTTGCCAAAGAAGGTCATTCAGTAGAGAGATGACAGGAGAAAGAACTAGTAAAGGGTTATGAACTTCACCTTGAGTGTAATACTCTGTTTCATATTGCAAGCAAAAACTGCATTGTGCTGTCCAGTATGATTAAGAGGAAGAGCCAGGAAAACTTACCTGATTAAAGTGCCCTGATTACATTTGCCAAGTTTCTATTCCCAGGCGACAAGGAAAAAATGAGATCATGTGACTTTCTCAGTTGTGGAAAACATTGACAAAGTAGATGTGAAAATGTTCTCTAGGCTGTTTGTTCAATAGTCCATCAGGGAAATGCAAGTTTGTGAACAGATTATCCATTTATTGAACATAGTATTTAACTGCAGACTCACTTTTATTCCATCTCTGTTTTGTAAACCCAGTCTTTCCAGATGTTTGCAACAAGTTTTATTGGCATCATACACATCGGAGAAAGAAAACTTCCCAACATGTGTGCGTATTATGTAACTCACTAACTCTCACAAATATTAAATGTAGGACATGGATGAACATGTTTTAGTATTTTTCATAATTATGGGTAATCTGTGGCCTTCATGGGTATTTTAAATCTCTTTGCTTATAAAAATTTGTAATTTTTATTTATTTATTTATTTTTTAAATATATTTTATTGATTAAAATTTGTAAATTTTAAAGGAAAGCACTAGTTTATGTACCTGGTCCTTATGTCGCATTATGGGATACATTTCTTGATGATCATCTTGTCCAGGAAATGTTTCATTTAATGTTTAAATTAAATTTTAATTTAAAAACTTACTAGAAAAAAATACTACAGCCCAGTTGGTTTCATTGTGAATTTTACCATACTTTGAGGAAGAAATAATGCTCACACAAAAAAAATAAGATTTTTAAACTCTTTCAGAAATTAGATGAAGCAGGAATATTTTCCAACTATTTAATTTTATGAAGCCAAAATTACCCCATACCAAAATCAAAATTATTACTAAAATAAAATTAGGCCAATATTCCTTATGGTAGTAGACAGAAAAAAATTAAAATATTAACAAATAAGATATATAAAAAGGATAATAGTGTTATAACCATGCTCAGACAATGCTGTACCCCTCCCCCCCTACTGCTGCGAGACTTGCTATCATTAACGCCTAAACCTCTGCATTATGCTCTGGTAAGAGGCGATGGAGACAAATGGTAGCAGACATTGGCCTCAGACCAGGAGTTCTTTACCTGCCAAATGAGATTCCCTGCCCCAAAGCATGCAGAGTTGTGGTCTATGTGGGAAACATGGGAGGAGGTCAAAGTCCTGCTTGGTGCCAGGGACCTGAGAGTAAGCATACAGCAATGTCTGCTGGCATTGTGTCTATTTTTTGTATTTATATCTACATTTATATGTCTATAATTTTGTTTAAAAACAAAAAAATGGGGTTTATCACTGTAATGAAAAGTTGGTTAAACATTAGAAAAATCAGTATCATTCACCATATTTATACATTGTAAAAGAAAAACTACATGATCATCTCAGTAGATGCAGGAAAAAACATTTGACAAAATTCAGTCATAATATCAATTCTTAACATCTTAGAAATAGAAGGGAACTCCCTCAGTCTGGTAAGGGACATCTATGAAGCTAACATCATACTTCATTATAAAAGACAACACACTTTTCCCCTAAGATTGGGTACAAGGTAAGAATGTCTGCTCTCACCACTTTTCTTCAGTATTGAAGTAGAAGTCCTAACAGTTTCAGTAAGGCGAGAAAAACATAAAAGATTGGATAGTAAATAATGAAACATTGACTTATAAACAATATATTCATGTATTTTAAAAGCTCAAAAGAATCTATAAAAAAATGTTAGAACTAATAAACAAGGCCCCAGGATATAAGAGCAATATACAAATATCAATTGTATTTCTATATGCTAGCAATGAATAATCAGACAATGGAATAAAAATATGCCATTTATAATATCGAAAATCATGAAGGCCTAGGAATAAATATGTGTAATACCAATTCACTGAATATCACAAAACATTGCTGAGAGAAATTAAAGAAGAATTAAATAAATAGATATACCATGTTTATGAATTAGAAGACTCAGCATTGTTAAGGTGTTCATTTCTTCTAGCAGAAACTGGACCTATGGTAGCCAAAACAATTTTGAAGAAGGAAAACGTTGGAGAACTTACACAACCTGATTTTAACTCTTACTGTAAACCTTAAAATAATCAAGAAAGTATGTCATTGATATAAGGACAAATTTATAGAAAAGGAACAGAACAGAGAATCTAGAAGTAGAGCCACACTTAAGATAATCAAGGTAATTCAATGGATGAAAGGATAGTTTTTTCAACAAATGACCTGGAAAAATTGAATCTCCATTTGAAAAACGGTTAATGTTGACCTTCCCTTCCCTTAACCATCATACAGAAGAATTAACTCAAAAGTGATCACTAACCTAAAGAAAAAATGAAAACTTAAATATCTAAAATAAAACATAAAACCTTTGTGTGGATAGGCAAGGATTTCTTAGGGCACAAAAACTGCTAACCATAAAAAAAATTATATGGTCTATAGTATTGTATAACTATATATGGTGCCAGTTGGGGTACTGGGAATATCAAGGGGAATGCCATGTAAAGTATATGATTGTCTAACAACTAGGCTGTACACCTGAAACGAATACAAAATAAAATGGAAAAAATATATAAATTACATTTCATCAAAATTAATAGCTTCTGTTTTTTGAAAGACACCATTAAGAAAAAAAGAAGATAAAGCCACTGTTGGAAGAAAATATTTACATGGCATATATCTGATAAAAGATATGTATCTCAAATACATAAGGAACTCTTTTAATACAATAGCAAGATGATATACAACCCAGTAAAAAATCAGTAAGCAGTTGGAACAGACACTTCAGGAAAGATTTATGAATAGCTCAATAAGCACATGAAAAAGTGTTCAATATCATTAGTCACTGGGGAAATATAAATTAAAACCACAAGGAAATATCATTGGTATCATAAGAGTGCCTGAAACCAAAAAGGCAGATGATAAGTTGTGGAACAATTGGAACTCCCCTGCCTGGCTAGTGGAAGCATAAAATGGTGTAATTACTTGGAAAAAAAGTTGTTTTTTTTTTTTAAAGATTTTATTTATTTATTTTCAGAGAGAGGAGAAGGGAGGGAGAAAGAGCACTGTATGGTTGCCTCTCACATGGCCCTCACTGGGGACCCGGCCCGCAACCCAGGCATGTGCCCCAACTGGGAATTGAACCGGGACCCTCTGGTTCCCAGCCCGCGCTCAATCCACTGAGCCATACCAGCCGGGCTACTTGGAAAATTTTTATGACTCAATAATTCTCTTCCTAGATATTTACCCAAGACTATTACAACATAGATCTGTGCAAAGACTTATGCAAGAATGTTCAGAACAGCCTTTTGATATCACAGCAACTTTTTCAAAATAGCCCAAAACTGGAAACAACCTAAATATTCTTTACTAGGTGAGTGAGTAAACAAAATGTGGGACTACATACACAGGATATACTTACTCCATAATACAAAGTAAGAAACTATTACTAACTGCAACAGAAGGGAAGAATCTGAAAGAAATTATGTTGAGCAAAGAAGGATGGTCACAGAAAAGTACACACTCTGATTCCATTTCTATGAAGTTCTAGAATAAAGCAAAAACAAATTTATAATGATAGATCAGGGTTCACCTGGGGTCTGGGTAGGGATGGGAGAATTGATGACAGAAGGGCTTAAGGAACTTTCTGGGTGATGGTTACATGACTGTATGCATTTGCCCGTATTCTTCAAATTGTACACTTAATATAGACTTATTTATTGTATAAACAGTATTACTAAATTAATTTTTAAAAAATGAGCAGGTTTCTTATCCAGCGTAAGACTCTAAGTCTTCTGATTTCTGACACAGTTTTTTCTTTGCTTTTTTCCTCTTACATTGTGCCTTACAAGATATGTTAGCCCTTTCCCATCTCCCATGGAGTCCAGTGATGGAATGTAGGGAGTAAGGCAGGAGTGAGTAATGACTTTGAGATTAGAGCCTGGGCACCTAAAAGGGTGGTTTTGGAGAAGGTGAACAGTTTGGCTTTAGGCACAGAGGGCCTTGCCTCAGGGTTGCGGGCTTCCTGATTGGGTTTGTTTTCTTTTGTTGAGACAGGATGAAGTCACCCCAGGAGAAAGTTATGATTGGCCTTAGAGGAGGAGAAAGTAGAGCTAGAAAGAAATCAGAGAAAAAGTCGCTAGAGATATGGAAATACTGAGAGAAAGGTTTTATTGAACCACGGAGGAGAGGTTTTACCCACAAGAGAACAGGATCAAAAATACTGAGGCAGGTGAATAACTAATTAATTTTGGTAAAATGAACATCAGATCCACAGCCTTGCAGTCAGCTTGAGAAGGAATCCCACTGCTCCTGCTTATTAGCATAGTGACTTTGGGCAATTTATTGAACTTTACTCACACCCAGTCCTTTAATATGGCAACAGATATTGTTTTTCATCAGCCATTCATTCTGAGCATTCAGTGAGAAAATGTGTATACAGAATGTGGACTTCAGCCAATATGGAGGCGTAAGTAAATACACTTTGCCACCTCACAACAAAAGGACAACACCAAATTTAAAAAGGACAACAAATTTAAAAACAAAAATAACCAGAATTGTCAAAATCGAACTGTATGAAAGTCTGATAACCAAGGAGTTAAAGAAGAAACATTCACTCAGACTGGTAGAAGGGGTGGAGAAGGGTAACCAGGATGGAGAAGACTCGTGGCTGGACTGGAGAGGGCAGTGCGGCAGCTGGCAGACTGGAGGTCCCACATTTGCATGCAGGTAAAGTGGGAGGAACAACTGGGGGAGCGAGACAGACTGAGCAACCCAGGCTTCCAACATGGGAAAAGAAAGCCTCAAAACCTCTGGCTGTAAAAACCTGTAGGGGTTGAGGCAACAGGAGAAGCTCACAGCCTCACGGGAGAGTTCATTAGAGAGACACACAGGGTTTTAGAACATACACAAACCCACCCACCCAGGAATCAACACCAGAAAGGCCCAATTTGCTTGTGGGTAGGGGCGAAGTGACTGAAATCTGGACAAGAGCCAAACAAGTGTCATTGTTTCCTCTTGGCCCCTCCTTCACATACAGCATGACAACACAACTAAATGTTTTGCACCACCCTGGTGAATATCGAAGACTCTGCCCCTTAATACATAACAAGTGTGCCAAGACAAAAAAATATGGCCCAAGTGAAAGAACAGATAAAAGCTCCAAAAATAGAAATAAGCACTGAAGAGATAGCCAAACTGTCAGATGCAGAGTTTAAAACTGGTACTCAAGATGCTCACAGAAATGGTTGTGTGTGGTCCCAAAATAGAGGAAGAAGGGAAGGGCATGCAAAGTGAAATAAAAATATACAGGGAATCAACAGTGAAGGGAAGAAAACTGGGACTCAAATCAATGGTTTGGAGCAGAAGGAAGAAAGAAACATTCAACCAGAACACAATGAAGAAACAAGAATTCAAAAAAATGAGGAGAGGCCTAGGAACCTCCGGGACAGCTTTAAACATTCCAATATCCGAATCGTAGGGGTGCCAAAAGGAGAAGAACAGAAAAGAGCCGTGGCTGGTATAGCTCAGTGGATTGAGCATGGGCTGCGAACCAAAGGGTCGCTGGTTCGATTCCCAGTCAGGACATATGCCTGGGTTGCCGGCCAGGTCCCCAGTGGGGGCCATGTGAGAGGCAACCACACATTGATGTTTCTCTCCCTTTCTTTCTTCCTCCCTTCCCCTCTCTACAAATAAATAAATAAAATCTTAAAAAAAAAAGAACAGAAAAGAAATGAAAACGTGTTTGAAAAAATAATGGCGAACTTACCCAATCTGGCAAAGGAAACAGACTTCTAGGAAGTCCGTGAAGCTCAGAGAATCCCAAAAAAGTTGCACCCAAGGAGGCACACACCAAAGCACATCATAATTACCATTACCCAAGATTAAAGATAAAGAGAGGATCTTAAAAGCAGCAGGAGAAGAGGAGACAGTTACCTACAAAGGAGTTCCCATAAGACTATCAGCTGATTCATCAAAAGAAACGTTGCAGGCAAGAAGGGCTGGGAAGAAGTGTTCAAAGTCATGAAAGGCAAGGACCTACATCCAAGATTACTCTATCTAGCAAAGTTATCATTTAGAATGGAAGGGCAGGTTAAGTGCTTCCCAGATAAGGTCAAGTTAAAGGAGTTCATCATAACCAAGCCCTTATTATATGAAATGTTAAAGGGACTTATCTAACAAAAGAAGAAGATCAAAAATACAAACAGTAAAATGACAACAAACTCACAACTATCAACTGAACCTAAAAAAAAAAACCAAAAACGGGGGAAGGGGGAGGGGAGGGGAGAGGATGCAGACAACTGTAATTGAACAACAATAAAGTAAAAAAAAAAAAAAAAACTAAGCAAACAACTAGAACAAGAACAGAATCACAGAAATGGAGACCACACTGGGGGTTATCAGTTGGGGGGGGTGAATGAGGGAAAAAGTACAGGTAATGAAAAGCATAAATGTTAGTTAAAAAATAGACAGTGGGAGATTAAGCATAGTACAGATAATGGAGAAGCCAGTGACCTAATAAGCATGACCCATGGATGTGAACTAAGGGGAGGAATGCTGGTGGGAGGGGAAGAAATGGGAGAAAAAAATAGGACAAGTGTAATAATAGAATCAATAAAATACATTTTCAAAAAAAATTCATTAAAAAAAGAGTATAGCACAAGTCTGAATTTGTATGTTTCTGATGCTATTTTTATGAGCATGTTGTCAGTTCTCATTTCTTCTTAATGAATATTAAATATTTGTTATGAGCCCTGTGTTGTGCGCTATCTGGTTTGTATGAATCATGCCATTTAATTGTGACTTCCCAAGGTGATATTGTGCATTCTGTATATAGGAACCAAGGAAGTATGGTTGACAGCCTATGTCTCTTATTCTGAGATGGTATTTTTGAGAGGGAAAGGAATAGATTGCAGGGGGCTCAGAGTGGGAGAGAAGAAGGAACCTGGCAGACTGTAGAACGTTCTCTCAGGGAATTTAGAGGTAGAGACTAGGGAAAGTGAGTAGTCAAGATAGTATTTCTTAGGAGAGACCTGAACACTGAGCTTTGGAGATTATTTGTTTTAGGCAGTGAACAGCACTTACTTTATTTTATTTCTTATTGTAATTCTTTTATAGTTGTCCTAAATTTTCCACTTTTGCCCTCCTCCACCCGGGCCACCCCCTGTTCCTGCAGTCAATCAGTCAATCCCCATAACTTTGTCCACGTCTGTGGATCTTTCATACATGTTCTTTGACTAATTCCTTCCCCTTCTTTCCACTATTATCTCCCTCCCCTTTCCCCTCTGACCATTGTCAGTCTGTTCCATGTTTCTATGTCCCCGGTTCTATTTTGCTCATTAGTTTATTTTGTTCATTAGATAGATTCTTCTTGTAACTGAGATCATATAATACTTCTTTCACTGACTGGCTTGTTTCACTTAGTATATTCTCCAGTTCCATCCATACTTTCTCAAAAGGTAGGAGTACCTTCTTTCTTTCTGGTGCATAGTATTCCATTGTGTAATGTACCACAGTTTTTTTGATCCACTCATCTACTTGTGGGCACTTAAGCTGTTTTCAGCACTTGACTATTGTAAATAGTGCTGCTATGAACACAGAGGTGTATAAGTTCTTTTGAAATGGTGATTCGGAATTCTTAGGGTATATTCCCAGCAGTGGAATTGCTGGGTCAAAAGGCAGTTTGATTTCTAGTTTTTTTTTAGGAAATTCCATACTGTTTTTCACAATAGCTACACCATTCTACATTCCACCAACAGTGCAATAGGGTTCTTTTTTCTCTACATCCTCACCAGCACCTGTGTTTTATTGATTTATTAATGATGGCCATTCTGACAGGTGTGAGGTGGTGTCTCACTGTAGTTTTAATTTTCATCTCTCTGATGGATGGTAATGTTGAGTATCTTTTCGTATGTCTCTGGGCCATCTGTATGTCCTCCTTGCAGAATTCAGTGAATAGCACTTCTAAAAATCCATTGAACAGTGCCTATTTTTTTAGTGATTGCTGTATGCTCTTAGAATTCCCCAAATGTACATGGAGTGGGACATTGTTGCTAGGGAATTCATGTCCAGTTTCCTCTATCTGGTTCTGCAGCAGGCTGTTTGTGTAGGCAGTCCTAGAGCAGATTTTGCACCTTCCAAGGTGCAGAATTCCAATTCTCTAACTTCTGACAGGATGCCATTTGCAGCAGTGCCTCCTTTTGTTACTTAGTGGCAGATCCTGAGGAGAGAGGTGCCTAGGTCCAGCCATCACTCCAACCTGCCTTCTGTTGCCCCCAGTGTTAACAGTCACTGGCTGAAATGGGCAGGGAGTATACAGGGACTAAGGCCAGGCTCTCTCCCATGCAAACCATTTAGTGAACTCAACAATTTAGCAGACTACAGAAAAGCGATCCTTAAATAAGCAGTTTCCATTTCCCACTACAATTAACAGAAGAAAGAGAAAATGTCATTCTATATAATCTTGGATGACTCCTAGAGTCACATGTGAGGATTTCCAGTGGTTACAGGATAACTCCTGTGTGGAGACAGGAAGCTGGGAGTAAAAGTGCCACCTCTGCTGATTATACAGAGACCAAGAAACCCCATGGATGAAGTGTTACTGAGGAAAGAGTGGTTCATTGACATAGCAGGTGGATTGTGAGGACAGGAAGTATAATTTATAAGGCAGGTTGAGCATATCGTAAATCTAAATTTCCTTGAAATAGCAGTTGTTATACTGTAATATAGTGAAAGATTTCCAGTGACAAGGAAGGTAAATAAAGAATTCCATCAGAAATGATTTTTGTCTGGTGTATGCCTGTCATTTTTCTTCACTAATCCCACTATGTCAGTACTCAGTAGTTAAATATATATATTATGGTATGGAATGAAGTTTCTAGGCATCTACATTTAATTTCAATTTTCGTTTTTGGAATTTTCATTTTTATTTTAGGAAAGTAGTTTTCCATTGGAAACATTGAGGTGAGTTTAAACTTATGTAGAAAAATGAAGTTTTCTTCACTTGTTAATTTTCTATTTAAAAATTACTTTTTCTACAGATTTGTTTGTATAATCTGATGATTTGCTTTAATTATCACTTATTTAATGGTTAGATAAAACATGAGGTAACCAAAATCTGATTTGGAATTTTTTAATGTCTCAAGTGTACTCTCAGGTTTGCACATTGAGTTTTTAAAAATATTTTGAATATGAAATATTTTATATGAAATATAAAATACTTAAAAATCTTCCATGTGATATAACTTTATGAGTTCCATTTTTTTGTTTAACTTACTGTGTTCCGTCTTTTTTATTTTAATTTAATACAGAAATAGACAAAAAGAAATATTACAAGTACAGCAAAGAGAAGACATTAAAGTGGCTGGGAAAAAAGGTATAGTACCTCTCTAGTGCCTATGGTAAAAAAATTTCAATGATCCTTTTTAAAATTCTAAAGAATGTGGTAAGTCTTAATCCAAAGACTCTTACATTTCCAACTAAGAGGAAAACTATATAAAGATACTCAATATGAGAAGAAATCTTTTACTTTTTGTAATTCCTAACTCATTTGTCTCTGGAGTTTGCTAGATACTTTTTCTTTCTTTCTTTCTTTTCTTTTCCTTTTTTTTTTTTTTTTTGACCTTCATTGACCTTTCCTTTCCACCATGATTTTCACCACTGAATGAAGTTCTTGCTCGTTGTTGCTGAGTTTTCCAAGCTAGACAATACCAGACTTGATGTGCATTTGCTGTGGCTTGTCCTGCAGTTGTCTCAGAGGTTGATGTTGCTCCTACACAGCCAGGCAAGGGCTGAGGCAGACTGGATTCAGGCTTAGAGGAAGTGTGTCCCACTCTGTGTCTGGATAGTGAAGAAAGGTCATCTTCCAGGCACACCCCGTACCTTAGTGATCCTAAGAAGAAGACTGCATATAAGGTCTGGTGATGTTTTCAAATTGATTTAGTAAGTTGCAACCAGTATTTTTCTTCTAATGGGATAGAATAGCATATGATGGCTAGGATAAGATGTATTAATCATTATTATTTTTTTATGGTTTGTCATTTTTGTCTTCTTTTTTCTAAATTTTAATTACGTTATTGATGTTCAGAATGTTTTAAAATTTAACAGAGTAAGAGCAAGTATTAAGTATGGCTCTATGAAACATATTTTTACATATGTTTCCATATTGACTTGCTGTGTATTTCTTACTGTGGACTATGGCTAAAAAAAGAACCACACAAAAAATACTTTGAAGGCCATTGGTCTAAGGATAATGGTATACTTTCACAATGATTAAGAATCTAACCAGAGGACGAAGCTGACTATAGCTGACGAAGTTTTTGCAAATCAATGATACCAGTAGTTACAGTACCGATTTCTAGGAGTCTCTTCTATCTTTAATTTTATGAAAAACATGTTTGTATGTCATATGTTACTGGGCACATTAAGAGCCTAGTAGCATGCAAATGAACCTTGTAATATCAGACTTCTATTGTACAAAGTAGTGAAAAGATCTTAAAAGTGCCCCTATATTTCACTTTTCATTCACCTTAGTATTAGCAGGTGAAGAGTGAGTGTAAGTACTGAACAGAATCTTGACATTTAGTTTTTGCCCTTAGCAAATGGTAATGACATGAATGCCAAAGTGAAGTTTACATTTATTGAGTTTCCTTCCTTAAATTTCTAGGATTTGGGAAATTAACATTATTTTGTTTAGAAAATAATTTCATATAAACTTTATGCCAGGTTCTGTTCTAAGGGCCTTACATATAGCGTGGAGAAAAAGTAGGTTTACAGTTGTGAGTACACAAAATACAGAGTTTATTCTTGTATTATTATTTATTAATTATTGTTATATTTTCCACATGAACAACTGTAAACCTACTTTTCTCCCACCTTGTATACTAACTCATTTAGCCTTCATAACAATCCTCTGATGTAGGTAGCATTTCTATCTCCGTTTCACTGAGAAGTTAAGTAATTAGCCCATGGTCACAGAGTAAATCCAAGCAGCCCAATTCCAGAGTCAGTACTCTTATACTGTGTAGCCCTTAGGAAGTCTATGTGTTGAGATCATCCCGAAATGCTATAGCTGCTGGTCAGACTTTGTCCAAATGTGCAGTCATCTCTTATCTTCTGATATCTGCTGAAGAAATAATTCCTCCTGAATCTTAAATGGATTGAGGATTATCTGGAGTTAGTTTAAAATACCCCAGTACTTCCCTTTGGTTATTTCATAGGTTAATCAGACTATGGCAACATTAAAAACCAGTAACATCAATGTTGGTGCTCGGGTACAGTCAAATGCATTTTTCTCCAGTCACCAGATTTCCAGTGACAAGGAAGGTAAGTAAATAATTTCATAAGAAATAATATTTGTCTGGAGTATGTTGCTTATGAATAAATGCCCATCTTATGATTTCAAAATCATAATGTCTCAGAAGCTTCACATTCTTGGCCATTGTCTTCTTGTTTTGTGGCATGTGTGCATATTTTTCTGAACCAAGTAATATTTCTACCATCAGTCACTTCTATCACTAATGGATGCTTAAATCATTCACTGAGCAAATATTTAGTTTGCACTAATAATAACAACCCTAACAACTCTGGTTTTCATTCATTGAGGGTATATTGTATGCCAAGCCTTTTACTAAATTGTCAGTTTACACACATTATCTCACCTGACCCCAGTAAGTCTCATTTTACAATGAGATTCTTGAGGTTATATTCAAAGTCTCACCACTAGTAAAGGGTAAAACTAAGCTACCAGGGAGCTAGCTGGTTTGACTCTTAAGCCCACACTCAAGCTTTTTGTTACACTATTTATATAGCACAGGAGTGCTGGACAAATTGTATTTGTCCAATGAGCTGCACCTGTTTTCATCTTTCTCTCAAGAAGTATATGTACAACTATAGGTCTCAATACTTCAATTTTAGATAAAAATTGATTCAATTGGCAATTTTTTATTTTATATTACTGAAGTACATTCTTTTGCCTCAGTATGCTCTTATTTTTATGTATATGTTGAGTAAAAACACCTATGTAATGCAATTAACATTCTGAAGTGGTAGGACAGAAATTATTCTGACTTTAAGCTTCAGTGTTTCCTTGTTCTAGGTATAGAATTCTGAAACATCTGGCTTTGGTCATAAATAAAAATTAGAAACAGTTCCCTGTTTGTGATTGATAGTAATTGAGGCAGTCTTTGATTTGCAGAAACATACCTTTGTCCGAACACATAGCACAGACAGATGATAGATGGCTCCAGCCATTCTGGGAATGGTGGACAATGCCCTTGCCATACTGAGTTTACCAGCTATCAGGGTCTTTGGTTGGTTTTAACAAGAGGAGATTGAATCAGATAAATTGATGGATGAATGGATAAATGGATAAAACCATAGGTTGTTTGTTTTTTTGTTTGTTTTTTTAATAGAAGGGATGTTAGAGGTTATTTAGACAGATATCATTTAAAAAAAGAAAATGTTGTCTTAGAGAAGTAGATGACTGATCCAAGGTCACTCATCCTGGCTAGTACACCAGGTCTTCTGCTCCTAGTCCAGTGTTTCAGTTTCAAAATACAAAGGTATGGGTTTAGATATATTGTCATTTAGTTTTCTAGCCATAAAATAAGCTTTACACTCTTTATTCTAGCTCCTTTTTTAGGTATATAGCTTGATATGGTACCACAAGAAGCAAATAGATGATCCATTGGCATTCTTAAATTTGTTTTGTCTATTTAGGACTCATTGAATAATTTCTAGCCCAGAGAACCATGAGCACATTTTGAAAAGAATTCAGTGATCACTTCCATTTCAACGTTGGCAGTGAAAATGTCTTACTGAAGACTTTTTCAGATCAGGTGGTCCAAGAAGCAAACACTTTCTAATGAATACTGAGGCAGCCCTAACCAGATGGCTCAGTTGATTGGAGTGTCTTCCCTATACCAAAGGGTTTTGTTTTTCATCCTGGTCAGGGCACATACCTAGGCTACAGGTTCAATCTCCAGTTGGGGCTCCTGCAGGAGGCAACCAGTCTTTTTCCTTTCTTTCCTTCCTTTTTTCCCTCCCTCCCTCTCTCACTTCCGTCCTTCCTTCATTTCTTCCTTCTTTCCTTTCCTTCTTTTACATCCTCACCCGAGAAATGTTTATTGATTTTAAAGATAGAGAAAGAGAGAGACATTGATTGGGTTGGCCCTCCCGTATGGCCCCAATTGGGACTCAAACCTACAACTTACATATGTATCCTGACTGGAAATGGAACCTGCAACCTCCTGCATGGTAGGGCAGCCAAGTGCATGGTAGGGCAGCCAAGACAAAAATAAGTCTTTAAAGAAAATACTGAGTTAAATTTTTATTTTAACTTGAAGGCAGAAGAGAAAGAAAAAAAAAAGTAAATAAATATTCCAGCAACAAACCTGGGATCATTATTATTGATAGTTTATATTCTCATGTGATTATTCCATCTTATGATTAAATTTGATTATCTCCTACTATCTACATAAAATATTGAATTAAGGAAAAGGGCTTTAAAACAGATTTTATTTTCTTATGTAACTACATTAATACTCAGTACTAAGGATCCAGATGCTTTTGATTTTATATATTTATTTTTTTAGACAGAGGAAAAAGGAAGGAGAAAGAGAGGGACAGAGACATCAATGTGTGGTTGCTTCTCACGCGCCCCCTACTGGGGACCTGGCCTGCAACCCAGGCATGTGCCCTGATTGGGAATCAAACTGGTGACCATTTGGTTCACAGGCCTGCATTCAATCCACTGAGATACATCAGCCAGGGCCAGGTGCTTTTCAATTAATGATTATACACTCTGCTGAGTTTAGTTTTTTACATTTTAAAGCATTTTATTAGTTTGGAAGTATATATAATGTTCAGGACTTTTATACAGCAAGAATTTAATAGGCATTGTTTCTGTTAAATGAGCATACTCATTACTATTTGATAATTAGATTTATTCTATTTTGAAAGAGACCTAGAAATAATTAGCCTTTTATTTTTTTTTTATTTTTTTTTTTTATTTTTAGAGAGAAGGGAAGGGAGGGAGAAAGAGAGGAGAGAAACAGCAATGTATGGTTGCCTCTCACATGGCCCTCACGGGGACCTGGCCTGCAACCCAGGCATGTGCCCTAACCGGGAATCGAAACGGGACCGCTTGGTTCCCATCCCACGCTCAATCCACTGAGCTATACCAGCCAGGGCTAATTAGCCTTTTTCAAAGGACATGAATATCTCAGATTGTTACAGCTGATTTTTGAACTTTATTTGTATTCAAGGGCCTCAACTAAGAAAACAATCCTGAATTTTGGTTTTAACTATCATTTAGTGGGCATCTACTGTATTGTACTTGTATTATATGATCATATCTTTGAGAGTCTTATGTTGTCATCCATCATATCACTTCGCTACTTTGGTAATATTACCATCCCCATTTTATAAATGAGCAAACAGATGAGAAGCTTGAATTTTCAAGGCAATATAGAGCCATAATTTGAACTTTGGTTGACTTTAAATCTATTACAATTATTACTGGTTTTTCTTTCACTCTTTATTCTGTTTTTTTCAGAGGACTATATTTGTTATGCCCATGGTCTGATATCTGATTATATCCCTAAAGAATTAAATGATGACTTAGCTAAATATTTGAAGTAAGTATTGTTCATTTTCAGACGTAATTAAGAAGTACCTTTTTAATTCTTGGTGTTCTGCCAATAAGGTTTCTTTATGGCTTATCTTATCACTGTTTCTGATAAGAGATTATTTTTTAGTTATGTCATAGACTCTGTAGTTTGGAGGTGATTTTTAATGGACTTTCATTGATTGAAATGAATTGATTTAGTGGATAGTGATTGCAGGAACTTGTTTTAGGATTAGAATTATGGGTTGGTATGGTTATAGACAGTAAACTATGTTAAAATTTTATCCCCAGTTTTACTTAACAAATTTGGTTCTTTCTGATCATTGTAATAGAAATGAATGAAGGTGGGAAACAACGAGTGGATGGCACGTAGAATATTTTTAGAAGTTACACTTAAAATTTTTGTACCATATTCTCTGTCACTAGATGTTCACTAAGTACTTTCATTGCATCCAGAACTTGGAATTCAAAAAAGGAAAAAACACTGTGTGTTTGAGGGCACAAGGGTTTAAGAATGACTTGATTTGTCATCCTTCCTTCATAAAGATCTTTGATATGATATAAAGATTTTACCTTAGGCTGAAAAAAAATGTTTTTTCCAGATTTTATTAAGTATTCAGAATTTATATCAGTGATGATTTAATAGCTTTTCCTCATCCTTAGAACTTTTTTTTTCCTGATATATGAAGGTAAAATGACTTTTTAATAGATATAATTGCTGTTTTTAGCAAATTGCCTAGGTCTTTTAAAAAATAATTAGTGGAAATTGGTTTTGGTTTTGGTTAAAGATTTGGGGTGAAAGATAAGTCAATTAAAGTTCTCTCTAATGGAAGAAAGGTACATTTTGTGTGGCTTTTGTCAATGGTTAATATGAGGAGGGATAATCTGAGGAAGGATTCCCAAAAAACTGGATTTATTTATACAAATTGTGTATTTATTCTTACTTGTTTAAACGTCAGTCACTTTGAAAGTACTCTCCATTTGATGCAGTAAACCTATCAAGACATTTTTTTTTCCACTGCTCAAAACAGTTTTTGAACTGGCTGATTTTGATAACTTTTAGTGCTTCTGCCATATTTTTGTTTCACTTCTTCCGCATCAGCAGAACATTTGCCTTTGAGGACTTTTTTTCATCCCGGGGAAGAAGTTGCTCAGACAAGATTGTGTGAATAGGGTGGGTGGTTATTCGGGTCATGCTATTTTTGGTCAAAAACTGCTGAATACTCAGCACAGTGTGGGCAGGTGTGCCCGTAAATCATCCATCATGAAATGGGCAAATGTGTTGAGTCTTCAAAAAATTCAGTAAAGCCGAATGTAGCCTCTTACAACAACACTAGCTGGTACACTGATTCAGATGGATTCCTAGAACACTCACCTGTGGGGGAAGCCTGTACTACAAGGTACTCGCCCTCCAAAAGATAGTTGTGGGATTCTTTTTGTCCCACCTTGTATAATTTTAACTTTTAAGTATATGCTAGATTCATTATATATAGAGCAAAAATACTACGATGCCAAAACACAGATTTATAGACTTCAAAGAAAAGCAATTCAGTTTCAGCAAATGAGTTCTAATTTTGTTTTTTAGTTCACACAATTCTAATACAAGGTATTAAGTAGTGAAATGAAGATTTATTCATTTAGTGAAATTTTACTCTTTACACTGAGATGATTGTACAATATATGGAAGTGAAGCTGTCAGAAGAAAGTAGAGCTTACCGAATCTTAAGTTGGCCCAGCCTTTCTGTTTGCTTGTCTATGAAAAACCATGACTATAATTCTTATTTTTTACTTCTTAGGCTTCCAGAACCTTCAGCTTCATTGCCAAAGCTTCCATCAAAGGTAAGAAGCTGTGACTAAGATATTTTGGGGGATCTGGAAAAATGTTATACTTTTACCACATAAGTTTAGTTTGTTGTAGTGTATTTTAAAGCATACTAAATCCACATTGCGTGGAGTGATGTTAAGTGGAATAAAGATTATACTGGGCTCTGCATCAGTATTTTATATTTTTGTAGATTTTACCTGTTTAATAAAGTACTGGGAAAACCTAATAGGAGTTGGTTAGCCAGAAAACTGTATAAAGATATAATAGATATATAATTATAATTAAATATTCTTTTTAGCTAGACCCTGTAACTAATTTTATTAGTCACCAGGAATACTAAAATTTTGCTAAATCTAGTTGCATGGAGCATGGTTTTTGTAACACAAAGAATCCTTTGAGCGGGAATGGCCATACTTTTTTTTTCTGTACTTGAAGTGATTGACACAATTTGTGTATAATATTTATCTGTTAGTGGAAAGCCTTTTCTTCTTTCAGATATTCTCAAACTGCCACCCGTAGCTCCTCTGCACTGTGAGCTTGCGGCTTGTGTTTGTCTCCCAGATTGGGAGAGTAGAAAAGCCAATCATAAACCGCACCTGAAGACACACTATAGTGTCCTTCAGTCCAGTCCTGACCTCTGATATAGAGAAATAAACATGCACCAGTTTGTCAGTGAGGTCATTCTCCTGCCAGCAAAATAATGGAAACCTTGTAATGCGAGGTGGATATGTTGTGGATGTTAAACTTCTCTTTCTTCCTGACTTCAAGACGGCCAACGTTCTTAGGATTTTTTTTGTTATTTTTTTGTCCTATTTGGGGGTGGTGATAGCTCCAAAAACATTTATTATTTTGACCTTTAGAAAAACATGGAAAATTTACAGAGCATCATTGTGAGTTGTGGGCCATTTTCAGCCAGTTGTCAAAGTTGATTCATCTTTCACTCTCTGGAGCAATAGCACTGGACCAGGAAGTCAGACCCATACTTCTTCCAGTCCAAATAGTCCACTATCTCTGACAGTGGCACCTGGGGACAGAGACATAATTGTCTTAAGAGGTTGGGTGTATTTGCATCTTACTTATTTCTCTCCCTCCAAAAATCATGTTCCTTTCTCCCAAATATCTGTTTTCCTACACAACTTTGTGGTCATTCATGAATGGATCTAACCCTATTTTGAAGGTTTTAGCCTTTTTTCTCAGATCCAGTTTTCTGTTTTCTTATTTTAATTTCTAAACTTTCAGTTTGTGATTTCTTCATTTATAATTTATCTGAGGGTAAGCAAACTTACTTTGTAATGGCCAGACAGTAAATATTTTAGGCTTCGTGAAGCAGATGGTCTCTGTCACAACTACTCAACTCCACTGTTGTGATGCAGAGACTGCCATAAACAACTCATAAATGCACCAGTGTGGCTGTGTTCCAGAAAAACTTCATTTGTGAAAGTAGGCAGCCATCTGGATTTGGCCGAGGGATAGTAGTATGCCAAGCCCAGATTTAAATTTCAGCATCTTGTTTCTCCTAAATCTGAGCCTTGCCTCCTGGATTACCTTAGTTGCTTTTCAAGGTCTCCTACTCTATTTTGTCTTCCTGGGGCCCCAGTGAACACATTGCATACTGCACTAGATGATGTACCATAGTTTAAACGAGTACAGTACAATGTCTTTTGCTAGCTTTCCTGTCTACGTCCATGGCTTGATTGATTTTACAGTAATTTAGTTGATTGTTTTCAGGAAGTACATTCCAGTGGCTCATCTTCATATCTGTGTTGTAATCAATAGCATGGAGCCTGTCATCCTTAATATGTTTTGCATCATTTTCTTACTATCATATGTTTGCCTGTGTTTAAACTCAGCTTCTAATCCTCACCCCATCCATCTTTTGAATTTATCACTGTCAGCTGGTAGAGCTGAATGCAATCAGTGGATTTGGAGATGTTCCTGAATTTCTTCTTGCAGATCATTTATAAGAATTGTAAGGCAACTCCATCCTAGCGTCAGTTCCTTTGGTACTCTGTCATTTGTTCTTCTCTTTCCAGAACTATAGCCATTTAGTCATACCTTTTGTTAATGTCTTTCTGAGCCACATCTCTATTTCTTCCGAAACATTTCTTCAAATCCATAGTAATTCAGTCTTTTATTATAACAAAAAATATAAGTACGTATAACAATTACGGCTTTCTTTTAACATTCAGCAGCAGGCTGGGAATAACATAAAACCTAGTTATGTACAGAGGCTATTCCAATCATTTTCTTATTTGCAAATTCTTATAACTGGTGTCTTGCTTGATAGTGAACCATTAAAGTACCTGAACAGATCAGTTATCTTATTAAATGTTAAATATTTATAAGGAAACATCTTTCATCTTAAGCTCTTGTCATTAACATTTTTTAATTTGACTTACTAGTGAAAAGTGAATATGCCTATGTGTTTATGATTACATCTGTATTAGAATATTTTGCAACAGGAGGAAAGCAAATATCCTCATAACTTTAAGCTTTTTGTGGTATGAAACTATTATAGTCTTCATGATTATCTCTGAGTTCTACTTTCCCTGTTGAAGATAACTTTCCTAGTGAAAATGTGCATCATCTAAACTCTGTCTTAATTTTAGTAGAAACATGTACTAACCACGTGTTAAAGTTGGTTGTTCACCTAAATTCACTCTGCTGGTACACAGTTCATACATGATAAATTAATCTTTTTCTTTTGAAGATTCATTTTCTGGAGGTTGCTGTGTGACCAAGTGGTTTTTTTCCGTTTATGTGATATAGTACCAGATGCCCCTCTGTTTGCTCTAGAGCAGAATTTCAAGACATGTTTTATCTCTTGTTGTACATGTGCTGTGGCATCTTTTAGTACCAACTTTACCAGTTAAAGCTGGGATCAAAATTGTATTTCCTAGGGTGGATCCATGTTGGGTCTTGTCACTCTGGTATCTACAAAGAGCTTGAAAATCTGCAAAATTCTGAGTTAGGATCACTGTTTAGTCAGTTTTCCATTTAAAGACATATCTGTCCCACTGTGTGCCCTTTACATAATAAATGTGGCGTGATTCCTTGTCTAATGGGAACATTATGACTAAATCTACTTCTTGACAAGATTTTCATATACATGAATGCAAAATACTCATGTGAAAGGTGAAAATGTGAAGTAAAGGTTGACTTAGTTGCATTGAGCCTAATGGAAAGAGTGCTTGTACAAAAATTGAGATCTCTCCGTAAATATTTTACTAGGCAGCCTTAAGTTATTTGCTTAACATATCTCTCATTCCTTTTCCTGCTGGCTGCTTGCTTTGCAAAGTTGTTCTTATTTGGATGAAATGAGATTATTGAATTGAAAGGATGTAGCAACATGAAGCTCTACAAAGATGGTAATAAGAGCTATTCCTAAATGGATATTATATTAGCCCAAGAGGTAAATGAAGAGGAGGTTCTGGTTGGACAGCTGGCCTCCTTAAAGGAAATTCTCACCTTTGCTATCATTCCTACATTAACTCCCTTAAACTCCTGAAAGTCAGCAGTCTCTGTTCCTGGTGCATGCAAAGTATGTGATCAATACTAGGCTAGACTGCCTAGAAACTGGGGGTGGGGCTTGCCTAATTATATCCCCCCATTACCAAAACTGCTCCTCAGAAGGGCTATGTGGCTTAGTTCCCTAGGTAATAAGCAAAATGTAGAGGAACTTGTTAAAAATAAGCACTTTGCAGGGTCAGCTGCTTCATTTGGGCCCATTGTCGGTCAAAATTGCACATTGGTTCGTTCTTTCTTTTTTTCTTTCTAATTATTTTTTAAAATAATGTTTATTGATTTTTTAATTGGTAATTGTATTTATTTATTTACTTTTTAATTTCTTTATTGTTCTTCAATTACAGTTGTCTGCATTTTCTCCCCACCACCCCCCTCCATCTGAACCCACCTCCCTCCCTTGCTTCCACCCTCCCCCTTAGTTTTGTCCATGTGTCCTTTATAGTAGTTCCTGAAAACCCTTCTCTCCACAGTCCCCTCCGCCCTCCCCTCTGGCTGTTGTTAGATTCTTCGTAATTTCAATGTCTCTGGTTATATTTGCTTGCTTTTTTCTTTTGTAGATTATGTTCCAGTTAAAGGTGACATTATATGGTATTTGTACCACACCACCTCGCTTAATTTGCTTGGCATAATGCTCTCCAGTTCCATCCATTCTGTCACAAAGGGTATAAGCTCCTTCTTTCTCAATACTGCGTAGAATTCCATTGTGTAAAAATATCATAGTTTCTTGATCCACTCATTTATTGATGGGCACTTAGGTTGTTTCCAGCACTTGGCTATTGTGAATTGTGCTGCTATGAATATTGGGGTGCACAGGTTCTTTTGGATTGGTGTTTCAGGGCTCTTAGGGTATAATCCCAGCAATGGAATTGCTGGGTCAAAAGGCAGCTCCAGTTTTAGTTTTCTGAGGAAATTCTATACTGTTTTCCATAGTGGCTGCACCAGTCTGCATTCCCCTTTCTCTGAATCCTCTCCAATACTTGTCTGTTGCTTTGTTTATGATAACCATTCTGACTGGTGTGAGGTGGTATCTCATTGTGGTTTTAATTTGCATCTCTCTGATGGCTAGCGATGCTGAGCATCTTTTCATGCGTCTCTGGGACTTCAGTATTTTTTCCTTGGAGAAGTGTCTGTTGAAGTCTTTTGCCCATTTTTTAATTGTTTTTTTTTTTTTTTTTGTCTTCCTGGAGTGGAATTTTGTGAATTCTTTATATATTTTGGAGATCAAACCCTTGTCCGAGGTATCATTGGCAAATATGTTTTCTCATATATTTGGTTCTCTTTTGATTTTAATGCTGTTTTCTTTAGCCATGTACAAGCTTTTTATTTTGATGAGGTCCAATTTGTTTATTCTTTCCTTTATGTCCCTTGCTCTAGGGGACATAGCAGTGAAGATGTTGCTGCGTGGAATGTCTGAGATTTTCCTGCCGGTGTTTTCCTCTAGGACTTTTATGGTGTCACAGCTTATCTTTAAGTCTTTTATCCACCTTGAATTTATTTTTGTGTATGGTGTAAGTTGATTATCAGGTTTCTTTTTTTTTTTACATGTAGCTGTCCAGATCTCTCAACGCAATTAGTTGACAAGGCTGTTTTTACTCCATTTTAAGTATCTTCCTTCTTTGTCAAATATTAATTGGTCATAGAGACTTGGGTTTATTTCTGGGCTATCTGTTCTGTTCATTGGTCTATGAGCCTGTTTTTATGCCAATACCAGGCTGTTTTGATTACAGTGGCCTTGTAATACAGTTTGATATCAGGTATTGTGATCCCTCCTGTTTTGTTCTTCTGTCTCAAAATTGCTGCAGCTATTTGGTGTCGTTTATGGTTCCATACAAATTTCTGAAATGTTTGTTGTATATCTGTGAAATACATCATTGGTACTTTGATAGGGATTGCATTGAATCTATAAATTGCTTTGGGTAGTATGGCCATTTTGATGATATTAACTCTTCCAATCCATGAACATGGTACATGCTTCCGTTTGTGTCTTCCTTAATTTCTTTCCTCAGTGTTGTGTAGTTTTCTGCATACAGGTCTTTTACCTCCTTGGTTAGGTTTATTTCTTTTTTTTTTTAAATTATTTTATTGTTGTTCAATTACAGTTGTCTGCATTTACCCTCCCCCCACCCCACCCCAAGCAAACCCACCTCCCTCCCTTGCTTCCCCCCTCCCCCTTGGTTTTGTCCATGTGTCCTTCATTGCAGTTCCTGAATACCCTTGTCCCCCTTCTCCCCTTCCCCTTTCCCTCTGGTTACTGCCAGAATGTTCTAAACTTCAATGTCTCTGGTTCTATATTGTTTCTATGGTTGTATTTTGCTTGCTTACCTCAGAAACGTCTCGGCTGTGGCTGATCTAAATTTCCCGGTAGCTGATCTGGCCCTGGTGCCTTCTATCCTGAGTCGTCATACGAAACTTTTTAACATTTCATACAGTAGAGGCTGCATGATGATGTACTCCTTGAACTTGACCTTATCTGAGAAGCACTTTATCTGCCCTTCCATTCTAAATGAAAGTTTTGCTGGATAGATTATTCTTGGTTGTAGTCCCTTGCTCTTCATGATTGGAAATATCTCTCTCCAGCCCCTTCTTGCTTGGAAGGTCTCCTTTGAGAAATCCGCTGACAGTCTTA
>PVJI01022183.1:0-25746 GCA_004026765.1 Micronycteris hirsuta
GAACATTCTGGCAGTAACCAGAGGGGAGGGGGAAGGGGATAATGGGGACAAGGGTATTCAGGAACTGCTATAAAGGACACATGGACAAAACCAAGGGGGAGGGTGGAAGCAAGGGAGGGAGGTGGGTTTGCCTGGGGTTGGGGGTGGGGGTAAATGCAGACAACTGTAAGTGAACAACAATAAAATAATTTAAAAAAAAGTGGGAGATAGAATTGCTCAATTATTATTACTTCCCTATATTCAAGGAAGGGCAGCACCAGTACAAAGAACAGGTGGGTTTGGTAGTACTGATCATGCTGTTTGGTGGCAAACATTCTTAGGACAAAAACCTCAATTAACAGTTCACATCAATGGAAGAGCCTTTGTGGGTTTATTAGACACTGGAGCGGATTTTTCTATAATATCTGAAAAGAAATGGCCACCTAAATGGGAAAAAGTAATAGTTCCAACAACATTCACTGGCATAGGCTCCCTTTCCACGGTATACCAGAGCAAATGAATATTCACCTGTACAGCCCCAGAAAACAAACAAGGGCAATTGAGACCTTTTGTAGCTCCAATTGCCATAAATTTATGGGGCAGAAATCTACTTGTTCAGTGGGAGGCAACTCTACAATCCCCTCTATCAATTCCAATATACGACAACTTATTGCTTCAAACCCTTTTTCACAGGGGCCACTGCTCCTCGCTTTGCCCTACCTTTAACATGGAAAACAACCAACCCGGTATGGGTGGAGCAGTGGCCCCCTCAAAAGAAAAATTAGAGGCTCTTGAAAATTCAGTACAGGAATTACTTGATCAAGAAAGGACAGAACCTACTACAAGTCCCTGGGACTCCCCCGTTTTTGTGATAAAAAAGAAGTCAGGGAAATGGAGAATGCTAACTGACCTTCGAAAAGTGAATTCAGTAATTCAGCCCATGGGTCCTTTGCAATCTGGTATCCCTCAACCTAGCATAATTCCTCAGTACTGGAAAATCATTGTTATTGATTTGAAAGGTTGTTTTTATACTATTCCATTGCCTCCCCAAGACAGAGACAAATTTGCATTTTCCATACCAACTATCAATAATCAAAACCTACTAAAAGATATCAATGGAAAGTATTACCTCAAGGTATGCTTAACAGCCCCACCTTGTGTCAACAATTTGTTAATATTCCTTTAGATCTCCTGCGAGCCCAATTTCCATCCGCATTAATGATTCATTATATGGATGATATATTATTTGCACATCCAGATTTAAAGCAATTGCAAGAAGTGTTTGAAAAGGCACGAAACGTCCTTCAGGAATATGGCTTAATAATATCTCAGGAGAAAATTCAAACATCAGAACCCTATCTTTACCCTGGGTATAAGATAGAAAATGCTAAAGTTTGTCCTCAAAAGGTAGAAATTCGCAAAGATTTCTTAAACACATTAAATGTTTTCCAAAAGTTATTAGGAGACATTAATTGGTTACATCCCACTTTAGAAATTCCTGTTTATGTTTACAAGAGTTATTCAATACCTTCCAAGGAGACCCTAATTTAAATAGTCCACAACACTTAACCCCGAATGCTGTCAAAGAGCTACAACTTATTGAACAACATCTGTGTACTAAATACCTTGATAGAATTGATCCTACCCAAGATATATTCCTTCTTATATTCCCTTCCAAACATTCTCCCACTGGAATGTTTTGGCAAAAAGATATCATATTGGAATGGTTATTTTTACCCAATAAGCAAAACAAAAGACTTTCTACTTATGTTGAGAAGATCGCTCAACTAATGGCAAAGGGACATGCACGATTAAAACTGACCGCTCAAGATCCAGCAATTATTGTGGTGCCCTTTACTTTAAAGGCAATTGAAGCATTATATCAAGAATCTACAGCCTGGCAAGTCGCATGTGCTGATTATATAGGACAATTTGCAAATTACTACCCTCAAGATAAACGTATACAATTTTTAAAGAGGACAAAATAGATACTTCCAAAAATTGTTTCCTCAACGCCAGTACCCTTGGCTCCTACTTATTTTACTGATGTAAATGAATTAGGTATGATAGGATACCATGGGCCTGTCACTAAAGTCCAACAGTCTGGTTGTACTTCCATACAGCAAGTGGAATTATCTGCCATCATTTTAGTGTTAACTGATATTTCTACTCCCCTAAATATAGTCACTGACTCACAATATGCAGAACAGACAGTTAAAGCATTAGAAACTGTTACATTGTCAAATGACGCTTCACCAATTTCTCCTTTCTTTAAATCATTACAACATTTAATCAGAATGAGAAATCACCCTCTGTACATCACACATATTAGGGCTCACACACAATTACCTGGACCTTTGACTCAAGGGAACCGCACAATTGATCAATTACTTATAGGTAACATTCACACAGCAGCAAAATTTCATGCACAAACACATAATAATATATATGGATTAGTTTCTAAGTTTCATATTACTCATAAACAAGCTCAACATATCCTTGCCAATTGTCCACAGTGCAGCTCTCTTCAAGGCCATCGCTTGCCCATAGGTAGCAATCCTAGAGGAAATGAACCAAACATATTATGGCAAATGGATGTTATACATATTGCAGCTTTTGGAAAATTGCAATATGTACATGGTACTGTGGATACTTACTCTGGATTTCATTGGGCTTCAGCTCAATCTGGAGAAAAGGCATCTCGTATTATCTTACATTTGTTAGAGGCTTTCAATGTTATGTGTATACCTCAGCATATCAAAACTGACAATGCCCCAGCTTATACCAGTGAAAAATTGCATATATTTTTCCAGTGTTGGAATATTTTGCATACCACTGGCATTCCTTATAACCCTACTGGACAAGCTATCATTGAATGTAGTCGTGCTACCTTAAAAGCTGTGTTGCAAAAACAAAAAGGGGGGAATGAGTCCCTAACTTCACCCAGAGCTCGGTTACACCAAGCTTTATTTACAATAAATTTTTTAAATAAGGGTGATACTGGGCAATCTTTTTCAGAAAAGCATTGGATAGTTTGTTCTGAAGAAGACTTAAACTATAAGAATGAGTTAGATCAGTGGGTGTCAGGGAAAATCCTAAGGTGGGGATGCAGTTTTGCTTGTGTCATTTCAGATTCTGGAGAAGAAATTTGGATACCTGCATAAAATATAAAATTATATACAAAAGAAAATATTCCGAAGTAGGCCCTCCAATGGACGCTGTGAGGGAGCTGACCTTGAATAATCCAACCAGCAGAAGACTGTTGTCATCTACCCATCAAGCCCCTCTACCAACCTGGGGACAGATCAAACGCTGGACGTTGGAGGGAGAACGATTGGTGAGACAAACAGGAAAACCATTAACGTCGGAATCATTATTCCTAGCTATGCTACCTCTTCTCACAATACAGGTAAGTATGGTTGGAAGAGAGAATAATCATTCATATTGGGCTTGTGTCCCTAATCCTCTTCTTAATAGAGGGGTGCATTGGTGGGACTCCACTGTACCTGCATTTACCAATGAAAGTAGCTGGCTCCCTGGACCCCACGATACCCGAGGACCCCTCATACCCTCAGAGGAAGGAACAACACTCCCATTTTATGAAGTAGGAGTGGAAGGTATGCCAATATGTATCGGAGCAGGGGAACACTGCTTGAAGTCACAGACAGCTGCATGGCTATCTATTGTTAAAAACACTACACGGAAGGAAGGAGGGAAAAGAGGTCTTTTTATTTTACAAGCTAAAACTTTTAGGGGAAATATTTCTAATGATGTTGCTGCACCTCCTGATTTAATGCCCTGTCAAATGACTACCATTGCCTATTTGAGTGAATGGATTCATTGGAATCAATGTAGGGGTGAGGTGGCCCACATTTTGGTTAATACTTCTGATGGAAGCATCATAGATTGGAGCCCTGATGGTTCCGCAAGGGTCGAGGGACAAGGGAGTGATCTGAGATGGCATTCTAATGGCACTGGAATAATTACCACCTCAGGAAATAATTCTATCGTCTGGCATGGGGGAGGGATGTCAGCGAGTTCCCCTCATGTGTTTGGAGGACCAACACAAAATCATTTATGGCATTTAATTACAGCCATGCATCCTATGGCAGCGTGGGTAGGACATATATGGCAAAATAGTACCACTAAGCATACGAATTTGAGTTTTAGAAGGAATGTTACGCGATGGACTCAAGCTTGTGTGAGATTACCGTATCTACTGATGCTTGGACCTGCATTATGGAACGCTGCCAACTGTACTATTAGCTGTCATAATTGCACGCTTTATACCTGTATTAACTCCACTATTTCACTAAATGAAAGTAGAGACTCTATTTATATATTGAAAGCACAAACAGGAGTTTGGTTGCCAGTATGAATGAATCGTACATGGCAAGATTCACCTTCAGTGATGCTGTTCCAGCATTTGGCGGAGACCCTGAAGAAAAGAACAAAAAGAATGGTTGGACTTTTAATTCCCCTCATATTAGGACTTACAGCTGTCACGGCCACCGCAGCTGCAACTGGCGTCGCCCTGCATCAAAGTATCCAGACTGTTGATTATGTTCAGAAGTGGCATCACCAATCAGAACAATTATGGACTGCTCAAAGACAAATTGACTCAGAGATAAATACTAAATTAAATGACCTTGAACAAGCTGTAGTTATATTAGGAGATCAGATTGTAAGCCTGCAAAGGCAGATTCATTTACGATGTGATTGGAATGTATCTACATTTTGTGTAACTCCGATACCTTGGCATGAGACCCAGTTCCCTTGGGAAAATATAAAAAAACATTTACTACACAACACGAATGGAACCGAAGACATTGTATTATTGCAAAAACATATAGATGAAACATTTAGGGACCAACTGAAATAGATATCTGGAACTGATTTATTGCAAGGAATTGCAGATGGGTTAAAGGATTTCAATCCTTTACAAGGGCTTTAGGCTCTTGGTGGAAGCACTGGAATCTTATTTGTATGTTGCTTAATTGCTTCATTTGTCCTTTGCCTAGTCTGGCGCTGCGGGAAGTGGAGAGACCAAAGTTTGCGACAACAAGCCGCCACTTTCTCCGTGATGCTACACAAGCTACAAGGACAAACACGAAAAGGGGGAAATGTGGTGTGAAGGGGTTAAACTTGGAGGGATCCTGTAGGAAACATGGCCGTGTGAGGAGGCCCTGTATCCTTGCATGACCGGCAAACTGATGTGCGAGGATGCGGGATGCCACCAAAGACAGAGTGTTCCTCTCACGGGTGGTATGTCCTCCAGGGTTCTTGGGAATTGCTCAAATAAGAATGAAGTTATTAAAAAGCATATGTGTCCTTGTAGGCTTGATGAGCACATCGCCAGGCTTATCATCCCACATCCTGCTTGCATGTTCTGATACAGCACAATAAATATGATGAGACAAATCAGTTCGGGGCTTAGTCAGTCATGTCCGCTAAGTCCCCTGCTGCTCACTGCATTTGGACTCCTGATTCTTATTGCTGCGATACCCATTACGCAACAGTCAGACTTCCATACAGTTCAATATTTTGGCAGTTCTGGGGTTTTTTTTTGTTTTTAAATTTGTTGTTGTCCAGAGTTCCAGCCAAGATGGAGGTTGTGTTGCCACTCTTCAAGGCCAGGCAGATCCATGGTATTCATGGAGACAGAAAAATATTCACAGAGCCATTGGGATGTCTGGCATTCCTGCATTCATGGGTGGGTGAGCCACACACACTGCAAGCTGTATGTCTACCTGCAAGTCTCATGTCATGGCTCTTGCTCCCCAGTGTGGCCCCCATCATGGCACCTGTCCCCTTGCATGTCTCTCGTCATTATCACCCCCAGCAGGGAGTCCCTACCTGTTTAAGTACTAAAGGGGAACAAAGCTAGCAAGATGCCAGAAATTATGTAACATAACATAATTCTGTGCATGCAAGCTCACTTCATGTTATGGGAACTTTATTGGACCCAGTCTCAAGGCTATGAGAACACTGGTTATCAGGTGCCTCCAAGGCTATGGGAACACTGCTTCCCTTAGCTACCCAGACACCAGGATGAGGAAGTCAGACTGCCTCCGCTTACCCTACAGAGGCGTACGTAGAAGCCCTTCACATCCTTGCAAAACCAAAAAGAGTATAAAAACCAATCTAAAATCAGTAAACAACCAGAAATGCCAGAAAATCAAACTACATGGAACTCTGACAACCAAGGAATTAAAGAAATAGTCAACCACACCAAGCAGACTGGTGCACCGAGACAAAGAAATAGGGCCCAGATGAAAGAATAGAGCAAAACTCCAGAAAGAGAGCTAAGTGATGAGGAGATAGCCAACCTTTCTGATGGAAAGTTTAAAGCTCTCGTAATCCAAATACTCATAGAACTGATTGAGCTTGGTCAAAAAACGAAAGATACCCAAAGTGAACTAAAGCAAAATATTCAGGAGACCAACAGTGACAGGAAGGAAACCAGGACTGAAATAAATGATTTGGAACAAAAGGAAGAAATAAACATCCATCCAGAACAAAATGAAGATACAAGAATTCAAAAAGTGAAGAGACTCTTACAAACCTCTGGAACAACCTGAAATGTTCCAATATCTGAATTATAGGGGTGCCAGAAGGAGAAGAACAACAGCAAGAAATTGAAAACTTATTTGAACAAATAATGAAGGAGAACTTCCCCAATCTGGTGAAGGAAATAGACTTCCAGGAAGTCCAGGAAGCCCAGAGAGTCCCAAAGAAGTTGGACCCAAGGAAGAACATATCAAGGCACATTGTCATTAAGTTACCCAAGATTAAAGATAAAGAGAGAATCTTGAATGCAGCAAGAGAAAAGGAGATGGTGACCTACAAAGGAGTGCCCATAAGGCTATCAACTGGTTTCTCAAAAGAAACCTTGTAGGCAAGATGGGTCTGGAAGGAAGTATCCAAAGTCATGAAAGGAAAGGACCTACAACCAAGATTACTCTATCCAGCAAAGCTATCATTTAGAATGGAAGAGCAGATAAAGTGCTTCCCAGACAAGGTAAAGCTAAAGGAGTTCATCATCACCCAGCCCTTATTATATGGGCTTGAAATGTTAATGGGACTTATCTAAGAAATTGAAGAAGATAAAAAACTATGACCAGTAAAATGAAAACAAACTCACAACTATCAACAAATGAAACTTAAAAAAAAGAAAAACAATGAAAACAAAAACTAAGCAAGCAACTAGAACAGACACAGAATCAGAGAAATGGACATCACATGGAGGGTTTTCATTGGGGAGGGGAAAGGGAGGAATAGCGGGGAAGAGGTACAAGGAAGAAGAATCATAATTAGTAGGCATAAAATAGGGAGAGTCAAAAATGGTATAGGAAACAGAGAATTCAAAGGACTTATATATACAACCCATGGACATGAACTAAGTGGGAGGGGATGCTGGAGGGTTGGGGGTGCAGGGCGGAGTGGGGATAAAAGGGGAAAATTGGGAAAACTGTAAGAGCATAATCAATAAAATATACTGAAAAATTTTTGTTGTTGTCTTCATTTTGGTTGTGGCATGAGGCAAAGAGTATGTACCTATCCCAAGCCCACATTTTTAAGAAAAAAAATATAGGTAAGGAATTTGGAAAAAAATGTTTAATCAAATAAGATTTGCAGTCCCTTGGAGATTTTCCTAGTATTTCTTTATCTCCCAGTCAACAATTCTGCATCTGCATCACTGATATTCCCTCCCTGTAACACAATTGCTGAGATACCATCTTGATCAGCTGCTTGTAGATCCTCTAGGGAACAAAGGTTCAACTGCTTGTCAACCTTCTGGATTCACTTAGGTCATATATTTCATTTCTTGGAATAACAGCTTTCTACATGCATTTATCACTTAAGCCTATCAATTATAGCAAAGGCTAAAATCTTGACTCTTGTGTTTTCCTGTGCATTAATCACTTCAGCCTATCAACTATAACTACAGCTAACTACAGGGAAGTCTTAGATTCCCCTGTCACCATTACTTCCCATAATCAAAAACATTCAGTCAACCAATTGGCCAGGATTGTTACTTCAAGTGCTGCAAGGAAAATACTTTTTAAAAAGATTTCATTCATTTATTTTTAGAGAGAGGGGAAGGAAGGGAGAAAGAGAAGGAGAGAAACATCAATTGGTTGTCTCCCACATGCCTCTAACTGGGGATCTGGCCCACAGCCCCAGCATGTGCCCTGACTGGGAATTGAACCAGTGAACTTTAGGTTCAGAGACTGGTACTCCATCCGCTGAACTACACCAGCCAGGGCAGAAAGATATTTCTTAAGGCAGTGCCATACATCTGCCCCAGTATCCTCGGTTATTATGAGAAAGTTGGAGTATGTTCATCCATTTTCCTTCCTGGGCACATTTACACAGCATTACCCTCTGCTCCTTCCTCTCCATTTGCTCCCACACTTCTGCCCATTTCATCCTTTGACTGAATTGCCTCACTTCTGTTCTCAGAATTCTCCAATAACTTCCCAGGGTCTAAGAAAAGAGTCTGCATTCCTTAGTCTGGTGAGGCTAAGACTGTCATCCAGTATGCCTACCCAATATTTATTCTTCACTTGTGGCCAATGAGCTATATGTGGAAGTCACTGGGACTTCTATTCGAAAGCTCTCTTAGAGTAGCTGACTCACCTGGAGGGGTGTGACCTATTACCCTTTGCTCTTCCCCTTCTTAGGATTGTATTTAGGACATGGACAAGATGGCTGGATCTCCTACTGTCAACTTGTGGCCTTGGAAATAAACAAGTAGAAAGATAGACAAAATCTTGGTCCTTGAGGATGCCACACCAACCCTGGATAGCTGACCTCCTGACTTCTTATTCATGAGAGAATTGCCACCTAATATATTTTAGCCACAGCCTTTGGTCCTGCCTTATACCTGCTGACCTAGTTGCTAATGAATATTGCTGGCATTGAAAGATCTCCAGACTTGGCTACAGTCTTTTTTTTTTTTCTTTCTATCTTTTGCATCACTTATTTCTTGGTCCTAACTCAAGATACTACCAAATAAGCACTTATCTCATATTCCCACCCAGGTTTATCAGGATGCCATTTCAATGTTCTGTATCTTCCACTTCTTCCAAGAGAGGTTTTTTTTATTTTTATTTTTAATTTATTTTTAGACAGAGGGGAAGGGAGGGAGAAAGGGAGAGAAGCGTCAATGTGTGGTTGCCTCTCATGTGCCCCCCGTTGGGGACCTGGCCTGCAACCCAGGCATGTGCCCTGACTGGGAATTGAACTGGGCACCCTTTGGTTTGCAGGCTGGTGCTCAATCCACTGAGCCATTCCAGTCAGGGCCCAGAGAGGTTTTAACATTAAGAGTAATTGCTTCTTCCGCCCAGCTTTTTGCATAGTTAAGGATGTGAGTTATGGCGTCAGATTTTCTACTCTACCTTTTACTACCTGTGAGATATTGAGCAACTTTCTGGGGCAATGGGAGGATCTAACTCACTATAAGGAAAGAAATAGTATTCTACTGGCTTGGAGAGGAGACAGTGGTCAGAAGTTAGTAACCCAGATCAGGCTCTTGCTAACTGCATGTTCACAGAACATTGATTCTGAACAAATTTTAGGAGACACATTCCATTCCTCTGCTTTGTGTTTCCTTTCGACGAAGTGGTGAGTACTTGTTTATTAAGATTTGGGGATGATAGAAGAATAAAAAGAGCATTTTAATATTTTAAAATGTTTGTTTCAACCCAATAGAATGCATGGTTATGAATGTATTGAAAACCACCCAGGAAATGATAAGAAAACCTACATTTGCATGATTTTATAGATGCTAGCCTACAATTTTCCTGTTCAAAAGAATAGCTCGTTCATTCTGGCCTATACCAAACAAGAGGAGATAAACAAGAGGGCAGTAGTATATTTTCATTTGGTGGCTTTTAAAAGGCTCTGTAATGATCTTCAAAGTATATACACCAGCAGTGAGGGGAAAATGGACAGGCATTGGCTGGGGCAGGAGGCAGGTCTGGCCTCAGCTGCTGCTTGATCTTTAACAAGTCACTCCATGGTGCTGAGCCACAGGGATGGAGCACTTGAATGAGGTGGACTTGTCGGCTTCTTTCCAAACATATGAACCTTTATTTTGAAGATGTGATAATTGAAGATTACCTTACTCCCCAGGAAGAAAAAGATCTTTCACAAACAATGTAATGATTGGAGTGACTCCCTCAGGAATGACCCAGTCACAAGAACTAACCTTTGTCTGTTTGAGCTCCCACCTGCTAAGAGAATCCTTATTAAATAGATGAAAATTGCTTTAAAAAAAGAGTGAGTCCTTCGAATCACTATATTGTACAACTGAAACTAGTATAACCAATATAAGATTGTATACCAACTATGCTTAAATAAGAAATAAATTTTAAAAAAGAATGAATACTTGGTTGAACTAGCACTCCAGGTAATGGCTGCAATGCTCTGTTTCCTAAGAAAACTGAAAAAAAAAAGTTTGGTGGAATATTTATTAGTCTAACACAAATATAAGGTTGGATTTTAAAACGGGATGAAAAGACAGGGCAAACAAATTTTAGTCATGTTTTCTCATAATGTTTTCTTTATAGTTTTACCAATTTGCCATTTTGTTATCCTTTATAATATCTACCAGTCAATTAACATAAGCTCTCTTCAGGCATATTTTATATTCTACACAGGAATATGGTCCTCTTCTCCCCTCTTTCTCTCTTTTTCATTCATCGTTTTAATTTGTCAGGTCTTAATTTAGGGCTTTGTATGCAACAAACACTCAATAAATTCTTGGGAATAATCTCTATAACTGAATTTCACGGGTACCACTAGCCCATTTAACATGTGGATAGTATAAACCCCAAGTTTAAAGAGTTGCCATAGGTCAGAAATCAAGTCAGTGTTTGAGATTTTAAATGAACTGAAGTTTTCATTGACTCAAGTTTTGTATAATGCTATCTTCTGAGAAACAGGTGATTGTTTGCAGGTTCTAAGGTAGTCATTAAATTGTCTACTTACTTTCCCTCTTTTATAAGTAATGACATAAGTAAGTAGTCACATGTGTGGAAATTCACTCATGTGCTTTATTTAATCATGTGAGGGAAAATGAATTTACCTTATAAGTTTGTCTTTAATGCTTCCAAACATCCATGTGAGATAAAAGCTTGAGTGCAAAAAGAAATTTACCCATAAAAATAAAGAGATCTTGGGCAGTTATTTATGAGTAGGTGAGAAATCCCAACAAATTTCTGGGAAATGGAAAGTGTAGGGAGTGTATTGACTTACAGAGTGAAAGAAGCTGCAGCACAGGAAAGTGGGGCCTGACTGGTTGTCTGGGTTCCCAGGGGTTCCACCTGGAATGGGCAGGCATGGTGGTGGTGAGGAGTGAGGAATAGGGCTAAAAACAGTGGAAGGGAAGGAATGTTTACACAACTGCTCCAAAACTGCCTACCTTACATATGCAGATCCCCATCAAAATCTGGGAAGTCTTAAGGAAGCTGAATGTACAGGGAAGGGTGTGTTCTTGTGGGTAGATGTTGGTGCTTCTCAAGTAACGCCTGCCTAATTCTAGCCTTTGCTGGCAGGTATGTGGCTTGACAGTTGCCCCAAAGCCACTCAATTGTATCATCATGTCCCAACTCAAATTAGAATAATGAGAGGAGGGTTTATTTATAAGATACTATACCAGATCCCTCCGATGCCTGACTTCGGATCCTTTGGAGTTTACCTCTCTCTTGGTCAGGCTTCTGCTGCAGTGGCCATTCCATGGGCTCCAAGTGCTTTTTTGCAGGTACAAATCAGTTAATGTGTGGAGCTAGTCCTTACTGGCTTGGGAGGGTTAAACATAGGCATTATTAAATAATTAAATTATATAAACTTATAAATAAATTATATTAAAAGCAAAGACAATATTCAAAATTCATTAATTTCTACCTATTTTACTACATTTTACTCATTCATATTCTTGAGGTTATTGTGCATCTGATGAAAACACCATATAAGGCTCCTCTTTCCAAGTCTACATTGAAATCAGCCATGGGGAGTATTTGTACCATGGAAACAGGAAAGTCAGATGTCAAACATTTAGCAGCATCACATTGGTACCATCTGCCAGCACCTCCCCTCATATCTACACAGTACACTTTTACCTCCTACCCTGGTGTTTAATTAGCACACTGTCACAGGACACCATGTTCAGAGCCACAGTGTACAAGCTGAAGATGCAGGGGAGTTTCACCTGCATTACTGAGTTATTCTGACAAATGGAGATGGGAGTGGGTAAATAAGTTCTTGCCTCCATCTCCCCATACACTGACTGTTCTATTAACATCCCATCTAAGAGCATAGTCCTGTGAAATTGAGCAAACTGCACTCAGTGGCAGCCAGTGCTATCATGCTTCCTAGGATTGGCTCTTCCTCCTCATTTTCTTATTCCTCTGCTCTGGGATTGAACTTTCTAATAGTAATACTGCATTGTCTGAGGCTCTGGCTTCTACTGATGTCCAGGGTAAGACAGGTCCTCATAATGAAAACGAGTGTGGGTGTGTTTGGAAGACAAGCATGGTGCTGGACCTGAGGCCAGAAGCAGTAGAGTTGTCATAATCCCTGACTTGAAAAGACAAGGACAGAAAGCAGTCAACAAAAGCTGGGTGATGAGAGTAATTTTGAAAATATCTGAGACCTTCCATTGAGGGGCATAATCAGTAGAGACACCCAGAAAGGAAGCTGGGAAAGTCAATTCCCAGACCACACTGAGTTCCCTCCCTCTCAACTCTTACCAGGGTGCCTTGTTGACAAAACACATCGGGACCCAGAAGACAGGGACCAGGAAGGAAAAGGTGGAAGGAAGGGCAAATGGAAAGTATTCCTCACAGTGTCCTAGAGCAAAATCTCTCCATTAACATTCACAGTGCCCAGGCACACTTTCCACTCAGGAGAGAGGTTGGTCAGGATATTGACCAGCTTACTCAACAGTAAGCAGAGAGAAGTCAGCTGTGTAAGTGAGAAAGGCTAAAACAAGCTAAGAAAAAAGCTGATTCTGGAAGAAACAAAGATAAGTTAGAGAACAGAAATAAACTTGAAAGCAAACATTACATCTATATGAGAACATTGTGTTATGAGTAAAAGGAACAAATAGATAAATGAGAAAGAGTTCTTAGAAATTAAAAAAGTATTATAGAAAAAAAATTTAATAAACAGCCTAGAAGATAAAGTAGAAAAAGTCTTAGGAAAAAACCTCAGAAAATATGGTATCATAAATAAAAGTAATAGAAGTATAATTCAAAATAGTAGCCGAGAGAGAGAGAGAGAGAGACCAAAAAATATTGAAGGAAGAACATAATAGGATTAAAGGCCTAAGTCTTCAGGAGGGCTAACATTTATTCCCCTTCGTTAAGCAGTCACTGGACATCAACACCTTCAGGGAGTGGGTGTAACCTTGTACAAAGTGACTTACTCCAGCCAAGGCAATTCTCAGAGAGGACTTAGCCATCTGGAATCAATACCAGGGAAAAAGGCCTGGGTTCTAAAAGTGGATCTATTGGTGCACTACAACATTGATTATAGTCCTCCTCTTGTGCTGTTTGAATCCAGTTGTTTTGCATAGCACCCCGTCTGTGAATAGCTTCTCCAGAATTTTTGTTGGGAACTTACCATGTGAAAACACAGAAAAGAAAGGATAGTCAGATCAACCGTAATCTTCACTACTGTGGTTGGTCTTGAGGTCGCAACAAATTTTCATCATCTCCCTCCTCTAATTTGTACCTTCTTTATAACCTCGCATCTTGCTACCTCTGGCACCTCTGCTTGCCTAGGTTGCTTATCTGGTGAAATGACCCAGGCCTTCATCCCTGAGGTGTCTGAGCTCTGGTAACAGACACCACATCCCTGAGGTGTCTGAGTCTTTCTCGGGTATGAGTACATGTGTTCATTTACCATCAATATTGAGCAAGGTGTGGTTGAGACAGGTTAGTAAGCCAGGACAAGCAGAATAGGAAAACTGAGGCAGATAGTTAAACAAAAAATTTGCTGCCATCTAGTAAATCTACATGGCAAGCAGTTTGCGGCCATACAGTAAATTTTATCTTCCCTAAACCGAGTACAAATGCTTTGTACTTCTCCCCAATCAGAGGGTAAATGTAACAGGGTGCAGCCAGGGACCCCCCGAATAGGGCTTTGTAAGGGGGTCCAGAACTCAGGGTGTCCAAGAAATATAAAAAATATATAGGATGTCCTCACCCCCACAAGTCTGAACTGGAAGATGGGACACAGGGAGCAGAGCCATTGTGAGTTGTTTGCATAGCAATAGTTTTGCAACTAACCTCAGGCATGGTCATTTAACATGTCTATAACTTTTGACAGGTTTTATGGATATGTTAAATAGCTGTGACTGTGCTTTGAGACTGGGAGATGGGAGTGACTTCAGCCCATGACGTAACTGAGAGGCAACTCCCCCTAGTTACAGCGCCTGTGTGAGAGCTTGGAGATGATTCACTCCCTGCCACAGGCCACACCTGCCTGGACTTACTATGCAGCCAAGAAAAGCTGGGAAAATTACAGGAATGCTGGCAAGTATAGCTGATTGTTGGAGGAGTAGGAAATGGGGCTGCAGAGGAAGATTGGCGCTGGGATTTAAACCTAGGTGGGGCAGCCATATGAGAGGGGACCACGGGGCTCTTAGCAAGAAAGGGAGAACCACGAGGCTTTGGGGCTCCCTTTGCCATGCAGCTTAGGAAGCTGAAAAGCAAGATGTAGCAGTGACGCAGAGCTCTCTCTTAGCAGTTTGGAAAAATGCAGGAGACATGCTGGGGGAAGGAGAGGGGTGAAAGGACTCTTGCTGGTGGGCCAGGAGAAGATGCCTCATGGGTTTGGATTAAGAAATGGAGATCCTGGCGACATAGCTGATGGTGCTGGGAACCTTGGCAGGCCTGCCAGCTCAGCGTGGATTGCTGGGAACCGGGGGCTACCTGAGCCACAGACTTTTATTTCTTTTCCTGAGATATGGTACCCCTGACTGGGCAAAGGGGGGAAGGAAGGACTGTATGCATTTGTGGGTATTTTAAGGGACATTGGGATTTTAATGAAGACATTAAGTCATTACTCTAAGTCTGTATAACCTTTGAATAAATAATTCCTTTCCTTTTCACCAATCTCTGACATTGAGAGCCCTAATTCCCTGACGGCAGGCAAGGCGAATCTAAAACAGAGGAACTATGGGAGAAGCGGGGGTGGGGTCCATTCGGTAATAGTATTTTGTTTACCACCAGGGGTCTGTTCGGTAACATAAACAGCCTAAATCACCCTACTCAGGGAGACAGCAGAAATCCAATCAGTGTCATTTGCCAACCACACCCACACACAGATGAAGTTAAAGGAATAAATCTAATTTTGGCACATCACCATAAAGCTGATGAATAGTCTTGAGATCTTCCCATAAGACAGCCCCTAAACAGCTAGGCTTTAAAAACCCTCAAAAAGAAGATCCCAGAGTTACCAAACAGCAAGTGTGGGGTCCTGCTGCCTACCACCCACAGGGAATTCTGGAGGCAGAGGCTTGGTGAAAAAGGAAAGGAATCTTTTATTCAAAAGCTACACAATTTTGGAAAAATGGCAGGATTCTGTTTCTGAGCCCATTTTCTCTAAAACACCCAAAGAAAAATAACCCTGCTATCTTCTGCCAGGCCAGGCAAGTCCTAGACTGTACCTGGAGTTCTTTCTCCCATTTAAAAATACCACCCTTTGGGGAATGCAGGTGGCTGCAGCACAATCACCCCGGTGGATCTCCGAGGAAGAGAAAGAGGGAGAGTCATTGCCATCCTAATGTTTAAATATTTCAGCCCATAATTTCATGCACTCTGGAGGCATCCAACTTCTCAGCCAATTCCATCCTACCCTGGCAGATCAGCATCTCCCCCTACTGTATCTCTGCCTGAGGGCAGGGAAATCTTTCACTGGCTAGCTTGTTTACCCTTGATCTCCTCCTATGACCCCTCCCTCACTCCACCCCAGTGATCTGATTAGATCTCTCTGTTGACCAGAGTGCACACTGTCCCTCCCAGGAGCATGCCTGTGACTTTCCCTCCCTGCTCTTACCCTACCTTTTCCTTCACCCTCCTGTTCTCCCACAAGCAGGCATCTCCTAAACCCTGAGGGACCTCACAAGGCTTGCAACCAGGGAACATTGTGCAGCAGCAGCTTTTCCTGGGCTAACCCCCTCAACCTGTCCCTGTGACCTCCTTTTTCTCTGACTTCCCAGTGAGCTAAAGCAGTTACACCAAGGCTTATTTATTTCCTACAACATTTCCAGAGAGCCAAAGCAGCCCTGCCTAGGCTCTCCTATTGCTTCTTCTATCCTTGAGCCCTTCCTTGTATTATAGCCCTCAACTTTATTAAATGTACATTCAAAAATCACCTGGACTCATGTTGTGAAATTTTTCCTGAACCCGCATGCTACTGGCCCATATGAGGCATATTGGTAACCAAGAAATGCTTCCATGGATCACTTGGGTGACAAACATATTATTCTCGGCCTCAATTGTGTAACATCAGCCTATCTCCTCCTGATTAATATGGGTAGTTCACCCGCCAAGAAGGCGACTCCTTTTCTTGCCTGCTAGTCTCTTGGCACAAAGAATCATAAATAACATGGCAGAAACTATATTAAACTTAGAAGAATTCTTGTTTCTCCTGGAAGAAATGTTGCCCCCCTGGGAACCAGGTTCTCTAATCAACGCTGTCCAATAGAACTTTCTGTAATGATGTAAATGTTCTATATCTGCACTGTCCAGCATTGTTGCCATTACACACATGTGGTTATCGAGGACTTGAAATCTGGTTAGTGTGACTAAAAGAGAATTAAAAATTTTAATTAATTTAAATTTAAATAGCTACATTTGGATAGTGGCTACCACATTGGACAGTGTAGCTCTTGAACATCAGAGCCTAAAGTTGCAGGTTAAAAACACAAAATCCCCAAGTTGCCCCTAAAAGCGATAGCCATGCCTACATCTATCACTTGGCTCTATTTACAGGGGACACAAGACCACGTAATGGTCTTTGATTCAAGACATATACTACATCCTAGATAAAGGCAGCCCATCATGGCAGGGCATCATATCCAAGCTGGAGGCTCAGTTATGCCATTAAAAGGCCCTTGTATCACTTTATCCGGCGAGTAACTTCTGAATGCCACAGACAGGACTATGGACCCCATGATCAAGTGTCCCTCCTCTGTTTCAAGGTGGATCTCTTGGTCTGAGGTGGTGTGATGCAGTATTCCATGTTGGTAGGTCAAATAATGTAAGATGAATGGTGGTGCTGACCAAGAGGCTCTGCATACAGGAAATGAAATTTATACTGTTGCTTTCGTTGAGATAAACCACTGCTCCTTACAGAGTGAAGAGTTGAATGCAATTGACCCACCACCAAGTATCTCATTGGTCACTTTGAAGGATTGTGCCAGAATGGGAACTGATCTTTTGTTTCTATGCCTGGCAAATTGGACATTTGGCTGTGGCAGTAGATCAGCCACGGTGAGTGGAGCCCTTGTTGTTGGGCCCATGCATATCTTCCACCCCTGTCACCATGTCTTCTCCATTCATTGGCTCATTGTGCTAATACTGTCATGGCCAATGACAGAGGCTGGAACTGATATCAACTGACTGAACCTTTTTATCTACTTGTCTATTTTGTGCCTTTTCTAAATTAAATGCTCCCTGGTATCCACCAAAGATATGATCCAAAGATCTTCATGTTTGGTGTCCACTCCCATAGATCCATGTATACATTTCTTCTCCAGATCTCTTTGTTCCCAATTTCTTCCTTCTAGGCCCTGACCAACCAGTTAAAATCATCCAACAATGCCATGAGACCAATGTATATTCTTGCCTCAGGCTACTTCTCTTTCTATACTGCCTGAAGCTCTGCTCATTGGAAGAATTTCTCCTCACTGTTTTCTTTCAAGACCACCCTAAGTGGGGCTGTCGTATACCTACAGCCAATTTTCATATTGCACCCATAGCTCAAGCCCATTCATCCATGAACCCAGCTCAGCCTATAAACTTGTCATAGAGACTTCCATTATGTGTGAGTTGAGGGAGGGGTATTGGTGCAACAGTGATAGCTGACAATGGGAGTGTGGGCAACCATGCTTGTGTAGTTTGCTTATGCCCTCCTTCCTACTCATACATAATCACATATGTACCACTCCCATTTTGCAGTGGATTGCTGCTGCTCTACCTTATTATTTAGTAGGTTTCACAGAATCCAGCTTATGGTGAGCAGCGCAGACTGCATATCACTTGACTTCTACCAGAGACAATTAGAATACCAGCCTTTTTATTTGAATGATACAAGGCTGTCCAACCCACAGCCCATTGGCCACGTGTGGCCCAGGATGGCTATGAACGTGGCCCAACACAAAATCGTAAATTTACTTGAAACATTTTTTGTTTTTTTGCTCATCAGTTTTCATTAGTATTTTTGTATTAAATGTGTGGCCCAAGACAACTCTTCTTCCAGTGTGGCCCAAAGATGCCAAAAGGTTGGACACCCCTGGTAAGTGTTTCTGCTGCAGGTAATATGGCCTTGCTGCAGAACCCTAGGGGTCTACATTGTAATCATCCTATTGGATTTTAACATGAATTCTGCATGGCATCTTTCATATCACTAACATCACTAGGATAATCTAGGTTGTATGACCCAAAATTCAGAGCTGCTGTAATCGTGCAGAAACTCCATTTCCTTAATATGACCCTTTCTCCCTTCTGTCGATCTAGTCTCTTCTTTAATCAGTAAGCCATTAGGACTTCAAATTCTGGTCAGTATTAAACTGTCTTAATAACTAAGCCTTGGGTGTCTTGACCCCAGAAACAGAGTTCAGTCAAGCTAAAGATAACATTTTGACTTCAGTTGTGTTTCAATCTCAGGTCCATGAAAGCAGAACAACCCTATGGATCACTGAGGGGAAGCTGTCCCACAGAGTTCTCCTGGTTACAGTTGAAACGAGTAATCCTAGACACAATCTGTTCTGGTGGGAAAGGGGGTGGTGATTCCCTCTAGTGGAAAAGGCCCCCAGCCCTTCTCCAAAACAGCTTATATTGGGATTGGTATGTGTATACAGCATGCATGCATAGCTCATCAATCAATGTCAAAAGGCCATAATTATAAAAAACAGATATTATTGCCTGGCTGATGTAGCTCAGTGGATTGAGCGTCGGCTGCAAATTCCCAGTCAGGGCATATGTCTGGGTTGCAGGCCAGGTCCCCAGTGGGGGCCACATGAGAGGCAACCACACATTGATGTTTCTCTCCCTCTCTTTCTCCTTCCCTTCCCCTCTCTTTGAAAATAAATAAATAAGATCCTAAAAAAAAAACCCCACCAGATATTATTTATAAATGACAATTGAAGAAACACAGAGATCTGCCTCAGGTCAGGGTCTGTTAGACATGCTGATGCCAGATGGTTGTTAAGGCATATTTCAAGAGACAAGGAGTTCACTCCTTATGCTTTAAACTTAAACATCTGGTTTATATCAACAGGGCTACACCAGAGCAAAGCAAGCTTCAAAGGATACAACGTATATTCTTTAGGCCTGATTTCCCATGGGAACCCTTCGTGTTAGTACCAGGTCATGGGTGCCTACTGCATTCTGAGTGTTCTGGTCAAGACTTACAGGCCTCTTTCAAGGCCTTGCTTGTGCAGTAGTGCTACAGTCTCTGATACTGCGCAAAGTGGTTCCCAACAGACCACAGCATCACGAAACCAGACAGAACAATGCCATGGTTAACATCAGGACCTGATACAATGATCAACTATTCCCTTCCCTGGACCCAACCAATAAGTAGAGCCTACAACCCCAACTACTTTAGCCACCATGATTAATGGTTTTTACGCTATATTGTTACAGAAAATGAAACAACCAGATACCAAGAGATATTGGAGCACGATCCTTCATTTATGTGCATGGACCCAGAGGAGGCAGTATCCAAATTCTGGGCCCTGAGGTTGGGTTGGGGTCTGCTTTTATAGTCTTGTCTCTTCCTGGTTTACGTGGCAGAAGCAGGTTACTATAGAAGCAAACGCGGAAGTTAGGTCTAGCTACCTAATTTGGGAGACAAAGAAGAAGGTGTTTGGGCTTAACGTGGAAATTTAACCTAGCTACCTTGTTTGGGACTTTATGTGCTGGTTGCTAGGCAAAAGGCTGTTCACAGAAGCGAGATGTGGAGGCTTGTAGTTATGGGTGGCTGAGACTGCAGCCAGCAAGAAAGCCTGCAAACTAACCGACATTTTGCGGACGGGAGAGCCTGCAACTGACTTTTTCTATATTAATATAACCCATCCGCTGGAAGCCACTGGGGAGCAAGGCCTTTGAGCACTAGCTTACCTTGGACTCCTGGCTTGGTCTAAGCCTCCACCTATCTTGCTTGATTGGTCTAATATTAAATTATCAATATAATGCATAAAAGGGACATTCTGTAAGATGCCCAGATGCCCCAGGTTCTTTCAGAGGATGTCATGACAGAAAGCAGGAGAATGAACATAGTTCCAGGCCAAGACTATAAATGTGTATAATTGTCCCATGTGAATGCGAAGTGTTTTTGAGCCTTCTTTGAATAAGAGTAGAGAAAGATACATTTCCCAGATCAAAGGCACATACCATATACATTAGCTTGGGTTAATCTGCTCAAGAAAAAAATACTATGACTTCCGGCCAAGATGGAGGCGTAGGTAGACACACTATGCCTCTTCGCACAACCAAAAGAGAAAACACAACAATTTAAAAAACAAAAACAGCCAGATCTGACAGAAAACTGAACTGAGTGGAAGTGCAACAACCAAGGAGTTAAAGAAGACATGTTCATCCAGACCGGTAAGCGGGGAGGAGCTGGATGGAGAGCACTCAGCAAGATGCCGTTTGTGGAGTGGTACCGGCAATGCTCCAGCTGCCCGGAGAGGTCCGTGGCAGGTGCACCTGGCCAAAACGTGGCAGGTGGACTCGGTGAAACTGGGGCTGAGACTGGTGGACTGGGTGGTCCCTCATTCACGCGCAGATAAACTGGGAGGAAAAGCCGGGGAGTGGAACAGACCGTATGGCCCACCAACGCAGGGAAATAAAGCTTCAAACCACCAATTGAATACACCTGTGGGGGTTGAGGCGGCAGTGGGAAGAACTCCCGGCCTCACAGGAGAGTTCATTGGGGAGACCCACAGGGACTTGGAACTGTGCAGGCCCGTCCACTTACCCCGGAGCCAGCAAAGAAGGGCCCAACTTGCTTGTGGGTAGCTGGGGAAGTGTGGAGAACAGAGCAAGCAACACTGTTCTCTCGGGCCCCGCCCCCACAGACAGAGTCACATCACAGCAAAGTGGATTACCCCACCCTGGTCAACACCTAAAGCTCCGCCCCTTAAATTAACAGGCTCACCAAGAAAAATAATGGCCCAAATGAAAGAACACATCAAAGCTCCAGAAAAAATACAACTAAGTGACGAAGAGGTAGCCAACCTATCAGATGCACAGTTCAAAGCATTGGTAATCAGGATGTTCACAGGATTCGAAGAAAGATTGTCGCAATTACCTGAACAAATGAAGGATAATATAAAGGAAATGAGCGGAAATCTGCAGGGAACCAATAGGGATGAGAAGGAAACTGGGACTCAAATCAACAGAGTGGACCAGCAGAAAGAAAAACACATCCAAACAGAAAAGAATGAAGAAACAAGAATTCAAAAAACTGAGGAGAGGCTTAGTAACCTCCAGGACATCTTTAAACGTCCCAACATCTGAGTCATAGGGGTGCCAGAAGGAGAAGAGGAAGAGCAAGGGATTGAAAACTTATTTGAACAAATAATGAAGGAGAACTTCCCCAAGCTGGTGAAGGAAATAGATTTTTAGGCAGTCCAGGAAGTTCAGAGAGTCCCAAAGAATTTGGACCCAAAGAGGAACACACCAAGACACATCATAATGACATTACCCAAGATTAAAAATAAGGAGAGAATCCGGCCTGGCTGGTGTAGCTCAGTGGATTGAGCATGGGCTGGGAACCAGAGGGTCCCGGTTCGATTCCCAGTCAGGGCACATGCCTGGGTTGCGGGCCAGGTCCCCAGTGGGGGCCATGTGAGAGGCAACCATACATTGCTCTTTCTCTCTCCCTTCTCCTCTCTCTGAAAATAAATAAATAAAATCTTTAAAAAAAATAAATAAAATAAAAATAAGGAGAGAATCCTAGAAGCAGCAAGAGAAAAGGAGACAGTTACCTACAAAGGAATTCCCATAAGACTGCCAGCTGATTTCTCAAGAGACCTTGCAGGCAAGAAGGGGCTGGAGAGGAGTATTCCAAGTCATGAAAGGCAAGGACCTACATCCAAGAATACTCTATCCAGCAAAGCTATCATTTAGAATGGAAGGGCAGATAAAGTGCTTCTCAGAAAAGGTCAAGTTCAAGGAGCTCATCATCACCCAGCCTTTATCATATGAAATGTTAAAGGGATTTATATAAGGCATGGAGGGATATCAACAGGGGAGTGTTAGGGGGAGAGAGGGGGAAAAGGTGCAGAGAATAAGTACCATAAATGGTAGGTAGAAAACAGACAGGGGGAGGTTAAGAAGAGTATAGGAAGTGTAGACGACAAAGAACTTATGTGTATGACCTATGGAAAAATACTAAAGGGCAGGGAATGCGGGGGTGGGGGTGGAGGGGAAGAAAGGGGGAAAATGGGACAACTGTAATAGCATACTCAATAAAATATATTTAAAAAAATACTACATCAGGCACAGAACTATCATAGTGATTACTATTTCTTTAATTGTATGTTAGCCTATAATCATCCTCCAGGACCTGTCTGTTTTTGTAAGAGACAGGCTAATGAATTCAATGGGGATATCATTAGGACCATCAACACTGCATTCTTTTGGTTTTTAAGGGTGGCATAAGTCTCTGCCATTATCCCTGAATGTGACTTCTTAAAAAATGTATTTTATCATCCTAGGAAGAAGTAGTTCCTAGGGATTCTTCTAGGTCTTCTTACCTCTTACCCCTGAGTTCAAGGAAGGAGAGTTAAAGGTCTGCCAACTATCCGGTGTACTCCAATTATACTTTCAGGGACTTGAAAATGACCACCATCTGAGTCAATAGGCTCAGTGGACCCACTGTGAGCTGCACCTCCATTTCCCACCTGGTCCCTACATGCATAGTCTAACAAGGGGTCATGAGGATATTTGGGGTCCCTGAGTATCAATGCCTATTTAGTTCCTGTGTTTAATAGTCCTTAAAAGCTTAGGTATTCCCTTTTCCCCTGTGTAGAGTTACCTGAGTAAGGGGCTGTAGATCCCTTTAGTCATGGTCTGTGGAAAAATTACCATATACTCCTGCCATGGTATGGCAGAGTCCTTCATCACAGAGGTCCATGTCTCTTTTACACCGTAGACTTCAGATTTCAAAACTGACTCAAGCCCTGAAACTGGGCAAGGGATTGTGTCCTTTCTTGGGGAACCTATTTTCAATCTCCTGCTTATCCATTCTTGATTCCTTTTGGTTGTATAAAATAAGGGAGGCACCTATTGGTTGAACTACAACAAAGGGTTAACTTGTCAGCCTTGGGGTAATCAAACCCTGCACAGCCAAAGAAATTGGCCTTCAACTGGCTCCTAGAAGATAACCTCTATGCCCTTGGAATGTCCTTCCTGATGAGTATCTTTATGCCTGGGGCCTTGAGTCACAGTTAGTTTAGGTTAACAAAGGGATTTGAGGGAACATTTATAGGCCACTGCATTAATTTGACCTCTGAAGGGGCTGGAGACTAAGTAACTAAGGATAGTCACATGGGCACTCCATTCCTACATGACTGACCCCCAATTAAAACATCAAGGCTCAGGTATATTTTCCTGGTTGGCCAAACTTCATATATGTTGTCAAACACCATTGATGGGAGAATTGATTACTGGGGTTTGGTCATAAAAGAATGTCCTTTGAAGTCCTTGGCCCACAGTCATGTAGTGAGTTTTCTAACTTTACATAGAATATACACTCCCACATCTCACTTCACTGAGCTTTTTTACCCCAGTTCCAGCATGTCTACTGGACTTAGTGCGGACCACCACATTTTACAAACTTCCAAGTAACACTTCTGGAATCTTTCCTGGGTGTTAAATCTCACATCATGAGTGACTGTTTCCAGATTAATTGTCTCCATTATCTAACTTCTTCTTTTTTTTTTTTTAAGATTTTATTTTATTTTTAGACAGAAGAGAAGGGAGGGAGAAAGAAAGGGAGAGAAACATCAGTGTGTGGTTGCCTCTCATGTGGCCCCCACTGGGGACATGGCCTGCAATCCAGGCATGTGCCCTGACTGGGAATCAAACTGGTGACCCTTTGGTTTGCAGCCTGTGCTCAATCCACTGAGCTACACCAGCCGGGGCTATCCAACTTCTTTTTATTCCTATTTATTTAATTTATTGGGGTGACATAAATTAATAAAATTATATAGGCTTCAGGTGTATAATTCTATAATGCATCATCTGTATATTGAATTGTGTCTTCAGCTCCCCAAATCAAGTCTCCTTTCAGAACCATTTATCCCTCCTATACACTCTTCTACCTCTCCCAACCCCTTTTCTTCAGGAAATCACCATACTGTTGTCTGTGTCTGAGTATTTTTTTTTTTGCTTAATCCCTTCACCTTTTTTACTCAGTCCCACAATCCCCCACCACTCTGACAGCTGTCAGTCTGTTCTCTATCTACAAGTCTGTTTCTATTCTGTTTGTTGTTTTATTTTGTTTGTTATATGTGTTCGTTAGATCCCGCACATGAGTCTAATCACATAGTACTTGTATTTCTCTGACTGGCTTCTTTCATTTAGCATAATGATCTCCAGATCCATCCATTGTGTCACAAAGGGTAAAATTTCCTTCTTTTTTATGGTCAAGTAGTATTCCATTGTGTAAGTGTGCCACTGCATTTTTATTCAATCATCTACTACAGATGTCTGGGCTGCTTCCAAATTTTGGGTATTGTAAATAGTGCAGCAATGAACATAGGGTGCACATATTCTTTCCAATTAGGGTTTTAGGTTTCTTCATATATATTCCCAGAAGTAAAATTGTTGGGTCATAAAACAGTTCCATTTTTTATTTTTTGAAGTAATTCCATACTGTTTTCACAGTGGCTGCACCAATCTGTATTCCCATCAACAGGGCAGAAGGATTTCCTTTTCAGCAGATTGTTGCCAGCACTTAGTACTTGTTGATTTATTGATGACAGCCATTCTGGTAGGTGTGAGGTGATATCTCATAGTGGTATTACTGTGCATTTACTTGATGATTAGTGACATTGAGCATCTTTTCATATGTCTAATGGTGATCTGTGCATCCTCTTTGGAGAAGTGTCTATTCAAGTCCTTTGCCCATTTTTTTTATTTATTTATTTTTAATTACTTTATTGTTGTTCATTTACAGTTGTCTGCATTTTCCCCCCACCACATCCCCCAACCCCAGCCAAACCCACCTCCCCCCCTTGCTTCCACCCTCTCCCTTGGTTTTGTCCTTGTGTCCTTTATAGTAGTTCCTGAAAACCCTTCCCCTCATTGTCCCCTCCCCCTCCCCTCTGGTTCCTGTCAGATTGTTCTTAATTTCAATGTCTCTGGTTATATTTTGCTTGCTTTTTTCTTTTGCTGATTATGTTCTTATATAAATCCCTTTAACATTTCATACAATAAAGGCTGGGTGATGATGAACTCCTTGAACTTGACCTTATCTGAGAAGCACTTTATCTGTCCTTCCATTCTAAATGAG
>PVJI01022184.1:0-25835 GCA_004026765.1 Micronycteris hirsuta
GGTAGGAGTCTAAACTGGTACAGCCACTATAGAAAACAGTGTGGAGGCTCCTCGAAAATGTAATAATAGAGCTACCATGTGATCCAGCAACCCCTCTTCTGGGTAGGTACCCCCAAATTTTGAAAACATTCGTTTACAAAAATATATGCAACCCTATCTATGTTCATTGTGGAATTATTCATGGTGGCCAGGACTTGGAAGCAACAGAAGTGTCCCTCCATACATGCCTGGATGAAGAAGATGAGGTATATATACGATGGAATACTACTGAGCTATAACAGGAGATGAAATACTGGCATTTGTGTCATGGATGGATCTGAAGAATATCATGCTAAGCAAAATAAGCGAGACAGAAAAAGTTAAGAACCATATGATATCATTCATATATGGGATTTAAAACTGAAAGCAACAAATCAACAAATAAGACAAACAAAAACTTACAATCACAGACAACAGTATGGTGGTTACCAGAAGGGGGGGGGGCGTAAAAAAGGGTAAAGGGAGTCTAGTACGTGGTGACGGAAAATGATTTGACATTGGGTGGTAGGCACACAAGGCCATATACAGATGATGTATCATAGAATCGTACACTTGCAACTTATATAATCTTATTCACCAGTGTTACCCCAATGAATTTAAATAAAAAAAAAAAAAAAACGTGTGCCTCATTCTCCCACACTCGCACGCAAACGAGAGCCTAGGGCCCAGTCCCGCATGCGCACGACGCACGAGGGCCCTGGAGCCCCCAAAACATCAGCCCACTGCGTTGGCTGGAATCGAAGCCACGGCTGGCAAAGCCCTCTTGCTCACCGCTCTGCCCCCAGCGTTTCGCGGCCCGTCCGCCTGAGGGGGTGGACCCCACTGGGGAAGCGCGGGGAGCTCCAGCGCTGCCTGGATGCCGCGCCCCTTTGCCCCGCAGACCTGTGATGCCACGAGCGCCACGGGCGACCGCCCCGAGCCCCAGCCACCCAGACCCACGCAGCTGCGCTCGCCCGCTCGCTTCTCCAAAAGGTTCTCGCTGCCCGACTGCTCTTGGCCCCTAGGCTCCACGCCGCTGCGGATCCGGAATGCAGGACTGGAAAGGCGTCGCACGAGGGTGAGTTGCTGAACAGGGACAGTCTTCTGAGCCGGTGACCAAAAGAAACCTCTGCCTCCTCGTCGGGGAATGGAACCCCGGTCTCCCGCGTGACAGGCGGGGATACTGACCACTATACTAACGAGGACGGCCAGGGCGACGTCTAACGGCGCTGCACCTGCCCTGGATGCCCTGCCGGATGCGGGCTCACCGCACGTGCCTGACCTCTCGTTGAACTGACCGCGTCCTCCAACAAAACAGCGGGCGACCTTGAGCTGGAGACCGACCCCCAGCCCGTCCCCGCCCCCACCCCAGCAAGGGTGGCGCTGAAAACGCCCAGGGCGCTCTGCCTCCAACGCGGGGCCTCCCACGCGGGGGCCGCGCCAAGACCAAGAGGCCCAAGAGGGGTAGTGAGGCCGCAAGGAAAAGCAGGCGGGCGCGCGTCGTATCGCGGCGCAGGGTGGCAGAGAGGCCGTGAGCACCGGAGCCAGGTGAGTCGACGTCCTCGCTCCCCGTGGGCCCGCGCGCCTCGGGTCCTTAGGGCGCCGGGACCAGAGCCAGGCCGGGCGAGAGCGCAGGTGCTCGCGCCCGGTCTCAGCCTGCTGAGCGGGGCGTCTCCAGTTCCGTGGTCAGGGTGGCTGAGCGGTCTAAGACGCTGCATTTAAGTCGCAATGTCCTCTGGAGAAGGGGGTTCGAATCCCACTCCTGATAGTTGTCTAACCTTTTGCTCAGGGTCACACCCATAGCTTCCCTTCCTTGCCTTCCAGTCGGTCCCTGGCTGGCACCCTTGGGGCTGCCCTCCACCTTCCACCTTCTATCCTCGGTTTCCCACCCACGCGTGCCCTGCTTCCTGCAGCCCAAACCCAAGCACCCACAACAGTTTGGGTCGCGCCCGGAGGTCGCTGAAGAGACCGTGGGCTCTCACCTGCTCCCGCCTGCCCGGCTAGGGGTCCCGGCACGGGTCGGGCTTGGTGGGTCTTGTGACCCTCTTCTGGCGACACCAACAGTCTCCTATCGGCCAAGAAAACCCAGGATTGGCTGGATTGAGTCCACCCCCGCCCCTCTGTAGACACGATGCGTCGCGCAGAAGCCCTAAATGTCTGGAGTCTCGAGTGTAGGTGACCCATCCACATCCAGCACAAATCGAACAGGTGCAGTCGCGGGCTGTGCCCAATAGCTGGGGCCTCCAGCACCCTTTTACGGGAGCATGGGTGGTTCAGTGGTAGAATTCTCGCCTGCCACGCGGGAGACCCGGGTTCGATTCCCGGCCCATGCAATCTAGACGACCGTTTTGATCATATGTTTACTGCCTTCAGACCCCCAACAACCAATCTATCACTCTGATACCACTTGGGAATAGCACCTTGCACAGCAGACTGACACTCCACCTTTAACCCCAGCTCTCTGGCTCTGTACAAATCCACACTCCCCAAATGGCACGGTGTTGCCACAATCACCACCTGTAATGTGGACACTCTTAGCAGGTGCAGACAGAGCATCTGCCTGGTGGGTCACAAGGTCAACATGGCGCACGAGTGGGTGCAAAATAATGCCACCATCTCCTCAATGCACATCCCACGTGCCCTTCATTCCCCTCAGCAGCAACACTTTTCCAACCCTGGCCGCTGCTCCACCATTAAAACCTTCACCCTCGAGCCGCGGGCGACCACCGCCAGCCCCAAGTCCGCCAGGACCACCCCCAGTCCCTCTGCCACCAATCCCAGCAAGCCCAGCCTCCCTGCCTCAACACCACCTGCAGCATCACCACTTCCACCAGCATCACCAGCTGCCCCCCTCCTTCGCCCCAGACCAAGTTCCATGGGGACACCCCACCCTCCTTCTCGAAACTCCCTACACCTGCAACCCTCAGCAGACCCCTGTCATTTGACCCTGTGCCTTCATCCCTCAGCCTCAGCCAACCACACTCACCCCCAACATGTGGGCAAGGCTGGTAAGGAGCTGCCTGTGGTGACAGACACAGAGCTCCTGTGCCCACCATGGGGCTCCTTGGCACCGTGGACACTGCTGTGTGAAAACCCAGCCGGCAAATGTGCCACTGGCAAGTGGGTGCCGCTGGCCCACAAGCCCTTAGCCTCCGAAGAAAGCAATGCATGGACAGACACCAGACTCTTTTGCCAGCACGGGTGAGGGAGTTTGGGTGGGAAGGAGACCGAGGCAGGCGAGTCACATGGGGGAGCACCAGCAGAAGATGGTGGATGCAGGAGTGAGTAGAGGGACAGAAGCCTGGCTGGATGAGCACGGTTTGGCAGGGTGGGTGTGAAATGGATGGTGGTAGGAGTCAGGTCTCTACCAGGAGTGTGGGGCTCAGATAGGCAGGGACCCAGAGAGGTGCTCTCATAACATTTTGTGGTAGGTTAGATAGAGTTGAGGGTGAAAGTTGAACACGATGTTGGCCAGTAGTCCACGGGTCACTCATCTGCCTCCACCTCCTCCCACCTGCTTGGCTGTGCGGTTTTCCCTACTGGCCGCTCCTATCTCTACTTTTTGACATTGTCTGCTGTCCAGTGGTCCAGCTCCCAGGACATCGTGTCCAGATTCCTTTCCATACCTCCACTTCAGGGGCACTGCATCCCACGCTCCATTCCCACCCCCACCCAGGGACACTCCATGTCCCTGGGGCACCATCACCAGCCCACGGGAGAAGCAGCTGGTCCGGACATGGCACGCTGTGGGAAAGCCACAGAAGCTATGGCTGATGGCAAGCGTGTCCAGGCGAGGCACCGTGGGCTCCGCCAGGTGTCCCCACGTGAAGGCGTAGGTGTCCTTTCCCTTCCAACCCACCTTCCGGGACTCTCTTCCGAAGGGGTAGCCTGACCTCTGAGAGGTTTGTCTCCGCCGACTCTGTGCTTCTGGAGAGTCGGAGCACATGGGGTGGCCATGGCGGGGAGACAGGCTGCACTGGGGCCCTCGGGTTTGGGGTTGCGACACCGGGTGAGCAAGGACAAAGGTTGGGAGGGGAGGCGGTTGCCTGGCAGTGCTGGGGCCGAAATTGTAGGGTACCAAAGGGCCTGGGCAGGTGCAGGGGCCAGGAGAAGGCACAAAGCACTGGTTAAAAGGAGAGCGTGCACACTCAGGGGCGCTTACAGAACGAAGAGAAGGGGGACAGAACGGGTGGAGGGGGGGTGTAGGTGGGGAAAAAAAAAAAAAAACCCTTCCCTGACCGGGAATCGAACCCGGGCCGCGGCGGTGAGAGCGCCGAATCCTAACCACTAGACCACCAGGGACCCATATATAGAACATCTGACTGTCTACTCTTCGTGCAAACACAGCCCCACGGCCACCCGCTGGGCTCTTCTTTGGCAGCAGCACCAGCCTTTCCACGTACCCATTGCCCGTTCCCTCTCAGGAGACATCGCCCTTTTCCTGCCTGTGACACCTTCAAAACACTACGCACCCGCTCCGTCCACGGGGGCACGCAGCCGCGGGCCCCGCACGTGGGGCCCAGGTCGCAGGTCCCAGGGTCCAGGAGGTCCTGCACGCGCACAGGGCCCGAGGGCCCTGCAAAAAATATCAACCCGTTGCGTTGGCCGGGAATCGAACCCGGGTCAACTGCTTGGAAGGCAGCTATGCTCACCACTATACCACCAACGCCACACAGCCAAAGGTTGTGTGGACGCTCCTCTGGACTTCTGCCGTCGCCGCCACCGGCCCGAACGCTCTCCGACGTTTCCCCCGCTTACCCGCAGCCACGCGCTGCCCCGGGCGTCACGGACGAAAGTTCCAGCGCCCCACTCGCGCCGGGCCCACGCAGGTGGCCTCCTCCGTCGACCCGACTGCCTCTCCGGGGCGCTTTCGCTGTTCGGCTGCTACCGGTCCCTCAGCTCCACGCTGGGCGGCCCCTGGGTCGCGGGTCTCCAGTCCCCCTTCCGCGGGGTTGCCACAGGTTTCCTCCACTGGGTGCCACCGCCCTCGGAGACAGGGCGCTCATCCTCCTCCGGCCACCCGGGGCCTGCGGTGCGTCTGGTCGCTGGGAGCCCATTCTGCCAGCCACTTCGGGCGGGCCTGGCGACAGGCGCTACGGTGGCGGGGTAGGACTTCGCTGGGCTGTGGCGGTATAGCGCCCTGAAGGAGAAAGGGTGGGGGAAGAAGGGTTTGTTGGGGAACCTCTGGCACAAATTGGACCCTGGGCCTCGACTCTGGGCAGAAGGGCGAAAAGAGCGGCCCATGCGGACAAAGTGCTGGGCGGAAGGCGGGTCTTACGACCAAAAGGTCCCAAGGTCTCCCCATGGGGGAATCGAACCCCAGCCTCCCGCGTGACAGGCGGGGATACTCACCACTATACTAACGAGGATCGCGGCCCGGGAAATGGCGCCTCACCGCCCTGCTCACTGAAGTCGCCCAGCACGTGCACGACGCGATATGGAACCGACCGCGTCCAACGACTAAGCTGCCCGCGAGAGCGAGCGCGAGCCCCAGACCGACCCCGAGCCTGTCCCCGCCCCACCCCGGCAAAGGTGGCGCCGAAAACTCCGAGTGCGCGCAGCCTCTCGAAGGGCCACGCCAGGACGAAGAGGCCGGAGAGAGCAAGCGGGTCCGCCAGGAGTCGCAGGTGGGCGCGCGTCGTGCCGCGGCGCAGGAAAAAGAGAGGCCTTGGGCGCCTGAGCCAGGTGAGTCGGCTGTCCTCGCTCCCCGTGGGCCCGCGTGCCTCCGGTCTTTAGGGCACCGGGACAGCCGCCTGACCAGAGCGACGGCGGTCGACAGCGCAGGTGTTCACAACTGGTCCCAGGCAGGTGAGCGGGGCTGCATCCAGCGTGGGGGTCAGGATGGCCGAGCGGTCTAAGGCGCTGCGTTCAGGTCGCAGTCTCCCCTGGAGGCGTGGGTTCGAATCCCACTCCTGACAACCGTTTAACCTTTTGCTCATTCCCGATTCGTCACTACACTCGTCGCAGCCATTTCTGGACTTCTGGTCCGTTCCAGACTAGCACCATTGGGTTCTCTGCAACCTCCCGCCTCCACCCTCCACCCTCGGTTCTCCCCCAGGCACCAAGGGACTTCGAGTCGCACCTCGGGGCCGTTGACGGGAACTTGGACACTCAGCTGCTTCCTCCACAAATGGCCTGACCAGCTTGGGACCTGGATGCGGCCAGTCTTAGTCCAGCTTCTGGCCTTCTCTGGCGACATTGCCAGACTCAAGGCGGCCCTAGCCCGCCGAGAAAGGGTAGGTCCTTTTCCGTCTTCCTCTCCCTTCCTACTCTCTGGGCTGGCCCTAGAGCCTTTGACTTGCCGGGAACCTGTTTCATATCTAGTGTCCACCTCCTGCACCAATGGAAGAGGCGCTCGCGGAATAACTGGTGGAGCGAACTTGAGAAAGTTCATTGCTGCCGCATGGGTGGTTCAGTGGTAGAATTCTCGCCTGCCACGCGGGAGACCCGGGTTCGATTCCCGGCCCATGCAACCAACACAACTACTTTGGTCCTGCCACTAGACACTGGACTCAAAAGCCAAACCTTCAGGCCCAAACAGCCAGGCCATCACCCTGATACCTCTTTGGTAACTCATTTCACTACAGGTAGTAAGCACCACCTTTTGCCCCTTTCCTAGCTCCCTGGCTCCAAACAAACCCACACTCCCCAAATGGCACCGTGTTGCTGCAATCACCACCTGTAATGTGGACACTCTTAGCAGGTGCAGACAGAGCATCTGCCTGGTGGGTCACAAGGTCAATACGGCACACGAGTGGGTGCAAAATAATGCCACCATCTCCTCAATACACATCCCACGTGCCCTTCATCCCCCTCAGCAGCAACACTTTTCCAAGCCTGGCCGCTGCTCCACCATTAAAACCTTCACCCTTGAGCCGCGGGCGATCACCGCCAGCACCACCACCAGCCCCAAGTCCGCCAGGACCACCCCCAGTCCCTCTGCCACCAATCCCAGCAGGCCCAGCCTCCCTGCCTCAACACCACCTGCAGCATCACCACTTCCACCAGCATCACCAGCTGCCCACTTCCTTCGCCTCAAACCAAGTTCCATGGGGACACCCCGCCCTCCTTCTCGAACCTCCCTGCACCCGCAACCCTCAGCAGACCCCTGTCATTTGGCCCTGTGCCCTCATCCCTCAGCCTCAGCCAACCACACTCTCACCCCCAACACGTGGACAAGGCCAGGAGGGAACTGCCTGCAGTGACAGACACAGAGCTCCTGTGCCCACGACAGGGCTCCTTGGGACCATGGACACGGCTGTGGACAAGGGAGATGCTCTCATAAGACTTTGGGGCAGAATGGACAGCGTTGGGGGTGCAACTCTGGCCAGCAGTCCATGGGTCACTCATCTGCCTCCAACTCCTCCCACCTGCTTGGCTGCTCCCCACCGGCCTCTTTGCTGTCTGACGTCGGCTGCTGTCCGAGATTCCAGCTCCCCCGACGTGGTGTCCAGATTCTTTCTTACACCTCCGCCTCCGCCTGAGGGGCACCATGGTCCCACCCTCCACGCCCATCCCCGCCCAAGAGCACCCGTCACTTGGGGGCGCCCATCACCAGCCCACCAGGGACGCAGCCGTCCGGACCCGACCGGCCACCTCGCAGCAAAGCCACCGCAGCGGCGGCAGGCAAAAGTCTCGAGGTGAGGCGCCGCGGGCTCAGGCAGGCGACCCGACTAGCAGGTGTAGGCGTAGTTTCCAACACCGCCGCCACGCCCCTTCCCGGGACTCTCTGCGGAAGGGGTGGCCTGTCCTGGTGCTGCTGGAATGTCCGAGCAAGTGCGGTGGCCAAGGCGGGAAACAAACCGCCCTGGTCCCTCGTGTTTACGCCTGCGGAAGGAGGGAGCGAAGCGCGCTCCGGAGACAGAGGAAGGGAAACGCCGGGGGCTTCTCATGGGCGAGGGAAACTAAAGGTTTGGACGGGAGGCGGTTGCTTGGTAGGATTGTACCCGGTCGTGAAGGGAGCCGGGGGAACTCGGAGGGGCTGGCGCGGCGATAAGGAAAACAGGGAGCGCAGGATATAAACACCAGGTGTGGGCGCGCTGGGGAACTCAGGAAGCGGAGAGAAAACAGCAAAAACACCAAAAGCAAACTTCCCTGACCGGGAATCGAACCCGGGCCGCGGCGGTGAGAGCGCCGAATCCTAACCACTAGACCACCAGGGAGAAGTGAAGAACAGAACCCCGCGACCGCTCCTCCTGCACGAGGAGCCCGCAGGTCACGTACGCCGCGCTCCTCGTTGCAGCCCGCCGCCTTCCAAGTCCAGTCCGGTCGCCCCTGTCCCCCCACTCACCCTGGCCTCTTCCTGCCTGCGATGTCCTCAGAGCACTGCGCGCTTCCCTGTCCCACACTCGCACGCCGCCGCGCGCCTGGTGTCTAGGGCTCGCGACTCCCAGGGTGCTCGGGGCCCAGGTCGCAGGTCCCAGGATCCACCAGCACCCGCACGGGACTCAAAGGTCCTCAGGATCCCCGCAAAAGAGCAGCCCTTTGCGTCGGCCAGGAATACAACCCCAGTGACCACACCGTCCCCGGCGCTTCCCTAGCCCGCAGTTCTGCGCCGTCACATCCGCTCCTCCGCGGGCCCGACCGCCTCTCGGGATGCTCCGGCTGCCCGGCTCGTCCTGGTCCCTTGGTTGGACGCCGCGACCGACGCAAGATGCGCGACAGGAATAAAAGCCTATCTGGTGAAGCTGCTGGACAGAGAGGGGGGTGGCGACCAAAAGGTCAGATCATCTCCCCGTCGGGGAATCGAACCCCGGTCTCCCGCGTGACAGGCGGGGATACTCACCACTATACTAACGAGGACGGCTTCGGCTCGCCCTCGCTTGCGACGCACCTGTGGCCGCCTGCACCTGTCCTGGACGTGCCGTATCGGTCAGGTGTCTGGCCAGCGCCGACCTGACGCCGAACCGACCGCGTCCTCCAACGGAGCAGCGGGCGAGCGAGAGCCGGAGACCGACCGCGAGCCTGTCCCGACCTCGCCCCGACAGGGGTGGCGCGGAAAACTCCGGTGCCTTCAACGCGGGCCCCGCACCAAGACCAAGAGGCCCGAGAGGGCAAGTGAGGCCGCCAGGAGGAGCAGGCGGGCGCGCGTCGTGCCTAGGCCCAGGGTGGAAGAGAGGCTGTGGGCGGCGGGGCCCAGCCACTCGGCCGTTTTTACTCCCCTCCGCCCGCGCGTGTCCAGCCCGTGGACAGCCGTCCAACCAGAGCTAGCTCCGGCGAGAGCCAGGTGGGTGGAAATGCGCCGAGTTACCACGTCAGGATGGCCGAGCGGTCTAAGGCGCTGCGTTCAGGTCGCAGTCTCCCCTGGAGGCGTGGGTTCGAATCCCACTCCTGACAAGAGCAAGACATTTTGGTTACACAAGCAAAAGCACGGGTCCAGGCCCACCCACATCCATCGCAGCGCTTTCCCACCTTAGGGTTGGTTCCTGCCTGGCACCCTTTGAGCCTCTGCAAACTCCAGCGTAAGACTTGCAGCCAGGTAGAGCCCCGTGGGGTGCTGCAGCCCTTCCTCCATAGGGCCTCTGAGCCAGCACTGCCTTCTTGCCTCGCAACCCAAGCGCCGGAGCGGGAGTGACCGTTTCTCCCTATTCTGTCATATTGCGGGTCTTCCCTTCTGTATAGAGCGTTTTGGGGTACCAACTCGGCATTTCCACCTCCTTCTTTCTTCTTAGAGGGATCCTGAATCTGTCGGCCATAGGTTTTGAGCGGGATGCATGCCACCGCTGACTTCAGGAGTGAACCTGAAGTGGTAAACTAAGCGGCACATCCTGCCTCCTTTACCTGTTCGGTAATGAGCTCTGGGATAAACAAACACGTTTTCCTGCAGGAGATGAATCGGGGAGCCCGTAGTCCAACTCGCTGATGGCATTTTGAAAACACGAGTGGACAGCCTGCTCAGAAATGGAGTCCACACTGAGGGAGGAAGGACCAAGAGAAAGGAGATAATTTGGGGGGCCTGGATCTAGACTTGCCTGAAGCCCAGATTTACCGAGGAATATGAGGTCATGTTTCCCCTAATTATTTAGGCCATTTTACGGATTTTCTGTTAACGCTGCTGCACCTGGTAGACTTTCTACCACTCGCTGAGAACCCAGGCCACTGGCATTTCTGATGGCCCTCGAGTTCTGCGCGGGCTCAGCCCATGCATGTCATCTCGGCCCTGGAGCTCTCTTCTATTGGCCCCACGCCCTCTCCTGGGCTTATTCACCCGACGCTCACTCTCTCCTCTGGGCTCCTTCCAGGTCCCAGCTCCTGGGACCGTCGGCCAGCGCAGAGCCCTTCGAGTCCCCTAGGCACTGGCCTCACCCAACAACTGGTTTTAGTGATTCCCTCATCCTGTCTTCTGCTTTTCCTAATGGCTTTCTCACCTGTTTCGTCCTCAAACTGTCTCCACTTTCTGCCTCCGCACACAATTTCCTGCCACACCTTTGAGAAAAGGAGGTCACAACCTCGGCTGTCCTTTCCCACAGGGTGTTCGCGGTCCTAAACACCGCCCACGAGGTCACGCACGCCCCGCTCGGTGCGCGTCCTCGCTCTGGCCTCCGCAACCGGTAGCGTCCACGCCTCCTGCGTCCTCGGACGGTGAGATCAGTGCCCCTGGGACCCGGTGTAACCTGCCTTGCACTGGCCGTCGCATTCAAGTCCAATGCACTCCGCTCCATCTCTTCGTCTTTACACTTTTTTTTGTTTTTGTCATTACACATTTTAAACCACCTTTAACACATCCGTCATTGCAGTGATGGCGAAAGTGCGGGCAAGGGAGGCCTCGGTCTCCTCCGTCTGCGCGCGCAGGGAAAAACCCAGCCCTTCCCGGCCGCGCCGGGGGTCGCACAGCTAACGGCGGGGACGGGGGCAGGGGGTGTGATCAGTGACGGAGACTCCCCGAACAGAAAGGCATAGGAAGGAGAAAAGAGGTTTCCCTGCACGTGTCTCCTGCATTGAGTGCTGGCCGGCGTTAGGCGTATCGTTACTGTTTCAAACGGGAGCCCACGTTGGGACGTGGGCCAGGTCCGCGGGTCTCCTGCTGCCTGGCGTCGGTGCGACGCTCCCGCGCTGGGTCGCCAAGTGCCGGCGGCGGGAATCACGCTCCCCTCCAGGGTCCCAGCCGCGCCGCTCTGGGGGCGCCGCGGACCAAAGTCCACGGGCCAGAGCCCGTTGGGCGGGGCGGGCGGGGCGGACCTGGCCCCGGTTCCGCGCCGCGAGGCCGCAGGGCTGGGCGGTGGGACGCGGGGACGCGCAGGCGCTCATGTCAAGAGCGCTCTTGGCGGCGGCTCTCGTCAGCAGTTTCCGTAGTGTAGTGGTTATCACGTTCGCCTCACACGCGAAAGGTCCCCGGTTCGAAACCGGGCGGAAACAGCAGACACGTCTCTTTTTGCCCGCGCCTGGGGCTCTAGTCGTCTTTTCCGGCCCCTGGAAGGGGACGCGCGCTCGGCCGCAGGATGAACGGCCAGCGGTTCCTTCCGGACCCTGAGGACCAAGGTCCTGGAAAGCAGCGAGCTCTGGCGTCCCACCTCTCCGTGCGGTCGCCGCTGCCCCGCCCGCCTGCTCTGCCTCTTCCTGCCGCCGCCCGAGCTGCCACCACCCGCCCAGTTCTCCCTTTGTCCTCGCCGTCCGTCCCACCCGGAATCCTGAAGCCTCCGGTCCTAAACCAGGTGGAAGCAACGGATACTTTCTTTCAATTAAAAAGTTATTCTCACAACCCAACCCCTCCCCCCAGAACTGTGGGCAAACCCTGAACAGACAAGACAGAGGGACCGCATATGATCCCACGAAAAGATGTTGGTCATCGGGAGTCCTAAGGAAACGGAGACATCCACCGCCACCCGCGTGTCTGCCACGGCAGGTGGCCCGGGACACACTGCTGGTGGGAATGGAAAACGGCCCAGCCGCGGTGGAAACGGCTCAGCCAAACGCCTCCAGGGTGATCCGGCCACTCTCATCCTAGGTACTTACTAAGAGAAAGCAAAAGCAGTGACCAGCAACAGCCTGTGCACCAGGGTGCGTGGCGGCTTCATTCGCAATAGCCCAAAACTGCAAACAACCCAAGTATTGACCAACAGGTGAAGATAAATGTGGTATATCGATAAATACACAGGAAAAAAAACAAACTATTGATTAGCATGAATCTCAAAATAGTTATTCTGAGTGAAAGAAGCCCAACCAAAAGAGAGTGCTGTATGACTCCATTTATAGAAAATTATAGAAAATGAAAATTATGACAGAAAACAGATCAGAGGCTGCTTGGGACGGGGAGGGGAGACAGTGGCAAGTTGGATTAGAAAGGGCCCCCCCAAATCTGGGGGGAGGTGATGGATTTGTTCCTTATCTTAATTGTCTTAGGGCTGCAATACACTCTCATTGGCCCCTGGGCCCCTCCTGTCATAAAAACTTTTTAAATATTTAAAGTATTTAAATGTATGATTATAAAATATTTTACAACTGCATTGGCATAAATGTTAAAATATAAAATTTCTTGATATAAAATTTTATTATTTTCTTTGAATTTAAAAGTCTTGAAAAAATTAAAGCATTTTGAATTTAAAACAAGCTAAAACATTTTCACAGGTATTAACTGACCGTCCTCAATTGTGAGGAGGGCTTCACAGGTCTCTCCAGGTGTCAAAACTTAACAACTTGTACATTTTTTAAAATGTTTTTATTTGTTGATTTTAGAGAGGGAGAGGCCTCAGTTTGTTGTTCCACTTATGGGTGCACTGACTAGTTGATTCTTACATGTGGCCTGACCAGATGGAACCCACAGCCTTGGTGTCCCTGGATAGTGCTCTGACCAACTGAGCTACCCAGCCCTAGTCCCTGTGTATTTGAAATATGTCCAATATGTCATATGTCAATTATGCCTTATTATAGCTTTGAAAAACTGTTTTAGTATTTCTCAGAAAAAAATATTTGAAGCCTGTTCTGGATACTCATACACATACATATTTTTAAGTTTCTTGTTAAGATGTTTGTTTATATTACAACAAAAATATATACACACAGTATTAAATAATTTGGGGGTAGACCTCAGGTACAGTGTTAATCTCAATTCACGGTCCTCTATCTGCATGGAGGGTACGAGGCTCTTCTCTTGCTTTATTTTGGTCTTAATTTATTATTTTATTTTATCCCTGTCCTCTACTCCCACCCCATCTCCAATGTGTTTGATATGCATCTTGTTTGTATCTTTGTAAAATGTGCAGTTACTTTGTGTGTGGTTGTTTCTTACTTTTGCCTGTCACTTTTTCACACAGCACTGGGACTTCATGGCTTACCCACAGCGCAGTGTGCATGTTTAGCCCTTTGTTTCTAACTGCTGCGAATAATTTCATAGTGTGCACACACCCATGTCACTTTTCTTTGCCCCGGGATGGATACCAGGTTGCCACCCATTCCCCTCTATGAGAAACAATGCCACCGTCTATTCCTTATTAAACATATTTACAGAGTGCCGACTGTGTGCCAGGTACTGTTCTAACCCCTGGAGACTCTGTAGCTAAAAGACAGACCAAAACAAGTCCCTGTCTGGACTTTACATTCTAGTGGCTGAAGCAGAGAATAGCACGATAAAAGACATACTGCACTATGTTCAAGGATGTTAAGTATGAAGGAGAAATAAAGAAGGCGGCAGGATAAGAAATGTCTGGGGGAGCAGACAATTACGTTTTAGTTAGTCTAGCCAAGGAAGGGAAAGTGAAGCTCCTGAGCTTACTTTTGAGTTAGAACCTGAAAGAAGGGAGAAGAGAATTAGCCATGTAGCTATCTGGGGGATAGGCTTCCAGGCTGAGGGGCAGCAAGTGCCCAGGCTCGTGGCAGGAGTTAGCTGTTGTGTTCCAGAAATGACAACAGACCCGGGTGTTGGATAAGGCGCTGGATTAGAATGAGCTGGGGAAGACACAGTACCTTGTAGGGCATGATCAGGAATTTGGCTGTCACTGTGCATGGGATGGGAGCCTGAAAAATGCATTTTCCTGCAGGGAAGAACAGAGATGCCAAAGCGGAACAGAGAATGGATGAGACTTCCAAGAAACGCAGTTGCTTCGGGCAAAGGGAGTGGAAACTGGTGTAGTGAGCAGGAAAGACTTACGTTTTCATGCATGTCCTTTCTTAACGTTTGAGTGTATTTTTATTACGTCCTGATAGTACCTTTCCAAAAAATATCAAAAGCTTTTAAAATTGAAAAGAAACTATGAAGAGTAAATTAGAAAAGGAAGTGTGCGTGACCTGACTCAGTGCAACACAAACTTCAAGCCTGGTAAAAAACACCAGGCGCCACGAGAAAAGGGCAGTCTAGTTACGTAAATTCGAGTAAATTTATATTACAAAGACAAAATATGGACACGGTAATGCGCATTTTCCCAAAATCATTCGTCACGTGGATTCCCTTCATATTCCCGGGGGCGCTGGGGGTACAGCCGTTCCGCCCAAACCCTAACCACAGCCCGGCCCCGCCCCGCCCCGCCCCGCCCCGCCCCGCCCGCGGACTCCGCCGGGGCCACACCCAGCCCCGCCCATAGACACTCCGGCCCCGCCCTCGGCCCCGCCCCCGCCCCTGCCCGCGCGGTCCCGAGCCTTCCGGTAAATCGGGACCGGAAGCGGGTCAGGGCTGGTCTCAGTTCTGGACACTGAGGGCCACGAGGACGCGGTCCGGTCCAGGCGCCGGCGTGATGGAAGCGGGGCAGAGCGCGGGGCGTGGCGGGGGGCGGAGCAGGGGCGCAGCGGGGCTGCGCCTGCCGGTGCCCGCGGCCTGACTCCGCGTCCCGGCTGCTCCGCATCCACCCTCCTCGTTCCGACCCTTTCGTTGAAAGGCTCGGGTGGACGAGGCGCCCGGGACCGTTCTGGGCCGCCGAGGCCAGCGGCGCTCTTGGGGGCTCTGCGGCCCTAACGCGCGCTTCCCGGCGCGTGTGGTTCGTCGCTCTGCGCGGGACTGAGTTACGACGCGCGTTCTCGGTGGTGACAGCCTCTCGCGGTGATCGCGACGCTAACGTTCCGGAGGCCCCGGACAGGGACGCAGCTGGACCCCCACTCGGGCCAGCGACCCTGACTGTCCACAAACCTCTTTTCCATAGAGCGTCACGCGAGACCAGCCCCACAAAGAGCGCACTTGCCCTGGGCGTCCTGAGTGGGGCAGCTGCGAGGGGCAAGTCCAACAAGGGGGCGTGAGCGCCGCCTCCCTGGGAAGAGGGGCATCGTCTGCGGTGAGGCGAGGAGGAGGGGCGAGGAGGGAACTACGCAGGAGGTGGGGGGGGGGCGCGCCCTTTGGCAAACACAGCTGCCCTTCCCGACACCCCTGGCAGGACGCTCCCAAATATGGCAACGAAGCCCTGAAGCGGGGCCGTGCGGGAAGGGAGCTGAGCCTCCCACTCCCGAGGGAATGGATGCAAGATGCCCTATGACTAGGAGGTGAGCAGTCGTCTGTCCACTGCAGCCTGGTGGGGGGATGGAGAGAAAATGGGTCCTGAATAGGTTTAACTCCCATCTCCTTCCAAAGGAAGACAGACGAGAGCAAAACTAAACAAGTGGGACCACATCAACCTAAAAAGCTCTGTGCACAGGAAACCAACAAAATGAAAAAGCAACCCACTGAATGGGAGAAAATGTTTGCAAATCATATATCTGATAAACGGTCACTATCCAAAATACCCGTATATAAAGAGCTCATGCAACTCAAGAGGAAAAAAAAAATCCAATTTAAAAATGAACCAGGAATCTGAGTAGACATTTTTCCAAAGAAGACATCTGTAGATGGCCATCATGAAAAGATGCTCAACATCAGCACTCAGCAGAGAAATGCAAATAGAATCCACGATGAGATGCCGTCTCACATTTGTTACAGTGACTATTGTCAAAAAGGCAAGAAATAATAAATACTGGGTAGGATGTGGAGAAAGAGGAACCCTCGTGTGCTGTTCGTGGGACTGAGAATTGGGGCAGCCTCTACTGAAAACAGTGTGAAGGCTCCTCGAAAAATAAAAAAAAACAGAAGTACCCACTTTGATTCAGCAAATCCCACTTTGGGGTATTTATCCAAAGAAAAGCACTAATTCAAAAAGATATTCAATGTTCACTGAAGCATTATTTACAATAGCCAAGTCCTAGAAACAACCTAAGTGTGCATCAACGGATGAGTGGATAAAAAGGATGTGCCACACACCATCCAGCCATTAAAAAGAATAAAATCTTGCCATTTCTGACAGCATGGATGGACCTTGAGGGCATTATGCTAAATGAAAAAAAGTCGGAGAAGGACAAATACCATTCAATCTCACTATGTAAGAAGTTAGCTTTTATAGTATAAGAAAACGAACTTAGGAAACGAGGCTGTTTTTAGTGATCATTGGTTTTTGTATTCGTATTGAAAACTGTAAAGAAGGTCAGAGATGCATGCGGAGGCGGCAGCCCTCCGCGGTCCTTCCTAAAGGCTTCCCCACAGAGGGGGCCCTCCGCTGCGGAGGCCAGATGAGACCCAGGGCGGCCCAGGACACAAGGTCTCGCTCCTCATCCCCCCTGGCGGCCTCTTTGGATGTAGGCTAGTCTCTGGCTGCCCCTACCAGCGCCTTCCCTCGTCACCATCTGACGTCAGTGGTCAGTGAGACAGGGCGAGTCCTGTGCGCTGGGAAGGAGACCTGGACTCGCCCCCTTGAGCCGGGTCTGGCTCAGGAGAGTCAGACTTCCTCCCTGCCCGGCACCGTTTCTCACCAGGGTTTCTCCTGAAGCCAGAGCCTTGTGGGGAGCTATTCCCTGGGCACACGGGGACGTGGCGTGTTTTTGACCTCTTGCTGGCCAGAGGTCGTGGGAACCCTCCGCTGAGAGGAAGCTGAAGTTTCTTCCCCGATGCTGAGCTGAGCAGCCCAGACCTTCCTGGATCTTAGGGCCTCTCACGTCTCTTCCCCAACTTCCTTCTAAAGCTTTGCTGTTCTATTGCTCACCGTCTTCCCCCACATCATCCCAGTGACTATAGTGCCTGAGTAACTGAACGAAGTGTCTGCGGCAGACATGCGCAAAAGGGTTTTCTTCCTGTGCGGGGCAGCGTGCGGGGAGCGCGTTCCAAAACCGCCCTCCGCTAGAGGGAGACGGGGTCTCCGGAAAGAAAACGAGAGGACATGTGTGAGGTTAACTTGTTTACACAGCTTTTGTACCGTAGCCAACTATCTCTTTAAAAAAAAAAACTTGTGAAAACAATGAATGAGAGTTTATTCGTTTTTTTAATTTAAGAATTGCTTTTATTTTGTGATTGTGTAAAATATGTACATGGATCCAAAATCAACTCTGCAAAACGAGGTACAATTCAAAGAAGTTTATTTTCTACCCCACCCTTGCCACCTTCTCTCTTCGCTCTCCCTGAAGGTAATCGCTGTTTAATTATACCATTTATTTTCCCATCACTTTTATATTAGAAATACATATATTTCCATCTTCTTTTTTGATAAACAATAGCATACTATTCACATGTCCTACATCTTGCTTTACTCACTTAGAAGTATGCCTTGAGGATGACTCCCTCGTAGTGTATTTCTCAGGGATTCTGAAAGTTGCGTAATACGACGTAGTGTGGAGGGAGGCTCTGTGGTCTTTCGCAGACGTGAGGGTTGTCTCCCTCTGTCGCTGCTACAAGCAATGCTGCGTTTAGTAGTGCCCTCCTCTCTTCGTAGCTTTGCCAGAGTATCTTTGGGACAGACTTCTGGAAGTGGGATTGCATCACTGCTAATTGTGCCAGAGAGAGACTGCCAAGTTTCTTCTACCATTGTTCATCTCCACGCACGGCCTGCTGGGCTGCCTGTTTCCCCAAAGCCTGGGCAAGCGAGCCAATCTCATGAGTTTTAGCTTGCATTTTTTAAAGAAATTATGAGCAATGTTGAACGTCTTTTCATAAGGTTAACAGCTATTTGTCTTTCTTCCTCTGTGGTGTGTCTGACTAGATTTCTAGCCCGGTTTTCTGTAAGGATACTAGTCTTTTTCTTCTGTATTTTTAGAAGCTTTTTTAAAATCAGAGATATCAACACTTTGTAATAGAATTTTAACTTATTTTTTCTCGGTCGCCTTCTTGCTTTTTGTTGTTGTATAAAAATGCATTAATTTGCATCTGTGGATATAATCATACTTTCTTTCACCTTGGATCAATTAATATGATAGATCACACTAAGGGACTTCCTAATGTGACTGTCTGTCCTTGCATTCACCACTTGGTCTTACTTTTTTTTAACTGGAAGATGGAATTGCCTTTATTAAGCAATTTACAAACTGGCCAGCATCCCACTGAGCAACTAGAAGGGGGTTCCCTTAAATTTTTTTTTAATATTTTATTTATTATTAGAGAGAGGGGAAGGATGGAGACAGAGAGGGAGAGAAACAGCAATGTATGGTTGCCTCTCACATGGCCCCCACCGGGGACCTGGCCCGCAACCCAGGCATGTGCCCTGACTGGGAACCGAACCGGGACCCTCTGGTTCCCAGCCCGCACTCAATCCACTGAGCCACACCAGCCAGGGCATTTTTTTAACATGCTGTTGGATTCTGCTTCCAACTGTTTGTACATTTTTGCATCGATGTTAATGAATGAGATTAATCTACACTGTTCCTTTTTGTTATCATCTTGATCACGGTTCCAAAAGGCAGAGTTGAGACTCGGTAGCACACCTCTTTCATAACATGAATTTGGGAGTCTTCTTTCTTTTGCCTGCTCTAGAATAATTTAGTAAGTTAAAATTTTCTTTTGCAAAGTTTGACAGAATCCTCTAGTGTAACTATCTGGGCCTATTTTGTTCTGTGGGGGAACTCCAGTTCTTTTATGTTAAATGGTCTGTTTAGACTTTCTTTCTCCCTGGGGGTCAATTTTGTTAAATTGTTTTTCTTCAAAATTATCCATTCAATGTAGATTTTCAAATAGATTTACATGGAATATTTTTACTATTTCCTCTTGTGTCTCTTTATTTCTAATTTCATGTATTTTGCTGCCTCCCTTTTTCTTGAGTTTAGCTATAATTTTTTCAGAGTTTTTTATTTATTCATGCTATTTTTATTGTTTTTTTCAAACCCCATTAATCTCTATCATTCTTTCTACTACTTTCTTTTGCTGTCATTGGGTTTACCTTTTGCCCCTAGTTTTTTTAGTATGTTTATTCACTTATTTTACCTTCTTTCATATAGGTATTTAGTATTATAAATCCTTCTATAACAGCTGTTTAAACTATTTCCCATAGATTCTGGTTTTCATTATTACTATTTTCAAAAAATTCTATTTGAATTTTCCCTTTGACCCAGGACTAAAATCCATGGTTTTAAATCTCTCCTCTTCCCCTCCCCACTTTAAAACATACCTTCTGGATTTAGGGAGAGTTTGTATTTCGTTCTAATGGCCACCTTTATGCTAATACTTTTATGCAATGCATCCATCTCTCTTTTGGGCTATCATCCACTTGAGCATGTATGATGATAGAATAAGTGTGTATATACACACTGGTCTCTGCCCACCCTCCACCTTTTTGGCAGAGAGCTCCTGAAACTGTTGCAATTTCCCAGGGATAGACTTGTCTTTGCTCTAATGAGGTGACTCTGGGTGGCTCCCGAATGGGGGCTGGTCACCTGAAAGGCCAGGCTGTGATTAGAAACTTGGAATTTTTCAGTCCCCGCCCCTCTTTCTCCAGAGCGGAGAGGGAAGCTAGAAATGGAGTTAATAACTCATATGCCTGTGTGATGAAGCTGAGAGTACAGGGTTCTGAGAGCTTTGGACCGTGCAGGTGGGGGAGAGGGGAGGCCCTAGCCCCTCCCCACAATCCCCGCCCTCACTGTCTCTCCCACCTGCGGGTACACCTGTATCGGTAAGTTCCTCTGCAAACAGTAAGTTAGGTGTTTCCCTGAGTTTTAAGAGCTGCCCTAGCAAATCTGTTGGCCCCAAGGAGTGGGTCATGGGAACCGGTCAGAAGCACAGTGACAGCTGGACTTGAATGACATCTGAGGTGGGGGCTGCCTTATGGGACTGAGCCCTTAACCAGTGGGACTGGCTGCTCTCTCCAAGGGTCAGAATTGAGCTAAGTGGTGTCACAGGATGGCCTGGTGTGAGGAAAACGCCACACACCTGGTGTCGGGAGTGTTGAGCGTGGCAGTGTGGCAGGAGAGGAGAAGCACAGGAAGGCGCAGGGGCTTTCCCGTACAGAAACCCAGGGAAACGATCCAGAGACCTTGATGCCCCTGCTGCGACCTGGCCCCCGCACCAAACCCTCCCATTCCCCGTGAATACCTGTTTCTGACACCAGGGCTCATTCTGCGTCTCATACTCCCTCCTGCTCTCCCCTCGCTGACAGCTGTGCTTTACACACAGGGGGCCGAGAAACCTGGAAACATAAGTGAACACCTATGAATGGTGTGTCGATACCGTACTTCATACAGGATGAAACGGCAGTATCTATTTCCAGACTCTGTGGCCACCCTGTAATTGTGAGGCACATAGCTACCACATGCCGCATGGTTCCCACTGCTCCCATCTAATCTCAGTCACGCAAGTAAACCGAAGTTCACTATCACCGCTAGGGAGAGACACCAATGTCTCTTGAGCAGTTCCAGGTGTCTATGGCTTGTCCTCCAGACTCCTCAGGAAGCATCATCAAGAATATTTTCCTGGCCCTGCCCAGGTAGCTGAGTTGGTTAGAACATCAAACACCAAGGTTCCGGGTTCAATCCCCGGTCAGGGCACATACAAGCAGCAACCAATGACTGTATTAAATAAGTATAAGTCCATGTTTCTCGCTCTCTCTCCCCCTCTTCTTCTTACTCTAAAAGTATCAGTAAGTAATTTTTTTAAAAGAATTATTTTTCTTTTACGGGGCATGGAGTGGGGCTGTGCCCCATAAAAGCAGTTTTCTAGAGACGGAGGTCTGTGCTCTCACAGGAAGCAGGCAGGCCAGACGTCTGTCGTCTGTCGTGTGGCAGTGCCCAAAGGTCTGTCACGGCACCACCAGGCCTTCTGTCGCGGTCCTGCTGGGGCTGGGCCCCAGCCGCTCACCTGCTGCATCTGGCTGGCAATGCACCTGTGATTGTAAAGGACAGAGGACACGTAGCCCTCTGAGGACCACGGAAAACATGCTCTTCTTTCTCGGGCAAATCTTGAGTCAAACCCCTTTGGAAACACTGCTCATTGTTATCGTGCTGGAAGATGCAGCCGCGGAACCTAGAAACAGGTCTCAGCGACGCCGACTGAGCTGTGACATTGTCTCTGGACTCGCTCGACCGCTGCGCTGGGGCTTGTTACCGAGGCGGGGGCCGCAATCAGAGACCCCCTGGCAGTTGTCAGAGGCAGGTGAGCTGTGCTAGAAAAGACGACGGAGCCACAGCTCGGCTGGTTTCCCGGTGTGCACTTCCTCTTCGCTTCCCGGGAAAAAGGAAGGGGCGGCCTCAGCGGCGTCTGAGGAAGCAGAAGTGAGCGAGGAGCCCGGGAAAGGCGCCTCGGGGAGAGGCCAGCCTCCGCGGTTGCCAAGCAACCGCGGTAAACAGCTAAAGGCTCAGGACCATGGCCAACTACAGCGCCAACCAGGTGAGCGCCCTGTCCCCCTTTCTCTGACCGGTTTAGTTTTGCCTTCAGGAGTCTGCCTTGGGGCTGGACCCCCGCGGGTGGGCAGGGTGGGGCCGCGGGAGGCGACGCCGGCTGGTTGTGAGGTCTGAACTAGAGGGCGGCCCGCTTTCCGCACAGGGCCAGGGCCTTAAGGGTTTCAGCTTTGTCACCAAGTTACAACATCAGAAATATCATGTAGGCACTCACGTCAATGACAGAAAACACAACATTCAAAATATAACAACTGAGTGCGACTTTTATACAACACTAATGAAAAGAACAAAATTCTTTTGGGAGAAACATTTTGCTTAATTGGGACACAGAGTTACTTTTCCCTTTTAGCAAATCAATTGCAAATGTTCATCTATGAAGACCATTCGTGGCTTTCTCAGGTGGTTCCAAAGCAGACAGGACGCACCCGGCCCACGACCAGAGTTTGCTGACCGCCGGTCTAGGCAGGGGTTGTCTAATAAAAAGACACTGCGAGTCACAAATGCAATTTTAATTTTCCAGTAGCTACATAAAACTTTTTAAAAGTTAAACATTTCATTTAGCCCAATAAACCTAAAATATTATTTCAACATTTAATAAATTGATTTTATTCTTAGAGAGAGGGGAAAGGAGGGAGAAAGAGGGAGAGAAACATTGATGTGTGAGGGATACATCAACTGGTTGCCTCTCAAACACCCCTAACTGGGGGCCTGGCCCCATGTGCCCTGACTGGGAATCGAACCAGCAACCTTTCTGTTCACAGGCTGGCACTGAATCCACTGAGCCACACCAGGCAGGGCTTAATCAATATTTTAAGAGTTATAATTGGATGTTTTACATTCCCTTCTTTGTACTAAGTCTTTAAAATCAGTATATTTGATATTTACAAAGCACCTCTGTTTAGACTGTCACATTTCAAGTGCCCAACGGCGGCTGTGGGTGGCAGGAGGCTCCAAACGGGACCCAAACACATTTAGACCAAAGACACGATGTCCTCGCTAAAGCCTCGCTCGGCTGTCCAGGCCTGTGGTCCTCAAAGCTAAAGAACTGGGTCCCACCGTTATCTCCTGGGCCTGGGGTCTGGGGGCCTCACAGCAATGCTCGGCTCTCTCCCCACAGTATGAAAAAGCTTTCTCACCCAAGTACCTGCAGAACTGGTCTCCCGCCAAGCCAACCAAGGAGGTATTCCTTCCCATTCAGTGTCCCCAGGCCGGGTTCTGGCTCGGTGCTCCCTCCATGCTGTGTGGTTCGCTTTCCCTCCCCACACCCTCCTCACCCTCAGCCCTACCTCAAGCCCTCAGCTACCCCTCCATTTCCCAGCCCATTCCCCCAGCACTTCTCCCCCCACCTCCACCCCAGAGCATTCCAGCCCACGAAGGCTACACCCAGGTTATCGCCAATGACCGTGGTCATCTGCTGCCTTCAGTGCCCCGCTCCAAGGTGAGACCCTCACCTCCATTCTGAGACCTGCAGCAAGAGGGGGGAGAATCTCCTGCAGCCAAAGTTCCTTCTAATTCACACAGCAACGTGAGTGCCCCAGACTCCCAGCCAGTTCCTCCAGCAGGACAGCCTGCATGGAGTGAGTGCCTGCGGGTGGCACTTACCCAGTGGGCACTCCGCCCAGTATAGGCCCATGATGCAGGATCCAATAAGCGAGGGTCAGTGGACAAAATAGGGTAACCTGGGCGGGTGGGGGAGGGGTGAGTGCTTTCAGACTTGTTTCGTTTCCTCCCCGTCCCAAAGGTAAGGACGGAAATAGGCGAACGCAGGTCCTGTCCACGGGTCTGTTTCTGGGGGTGAGGAAAGTGTCTTCCTCCGTTTAGGCAAGTCCTTGGGGTTCCTTCATGGGCACCTGGCAGATGCCTCTGAAGATTCCCCCTGCTCGGGTGTCCCTGACATCCCGTTCGGCCGCTGGTGCCGCCTCTCTCACCACATGGATACAGAAGGATCCCAACTTCCTCAAGGCCTCCAACGGGCTGCGTCCAGAAATCCTGGGCAAGGTACCTACTCCTCTCACCGCACGCAAACCCTATGGTCTCAATTCCAACTACAAGCACCTCCGCTATTCCACCGCTAGTCCAGCAGGGGGCCCTCTGCCCCATCGTCCTCCCAGTCTAGTCCCGGAGCCCCGGGCTCTGAGGGACAACCTACGCACAGCACAGAGCCGTGCTGATCCGAGCTGATGGGGAGGTCGACGCGCCCGCGACTCTACCTCTCCCAGGGAAATGGAGACTTAGGGTTCTGGGTGGGCTGGGATGACCTTGGCCTGACCATACTGTCTCTTCCACCCCCGGCAGCCCGGGGACCCAGACAGTCGGAAGCAACCCCCGAACTCTGGAAAACAAGCAGCAAGCCCAGCCCCAAATCCCGGCTCCCCAGCCCCACCCCAGAGCGCGCACCCCTCTGCAGGCCACACCCCAGGCCCCCCAGGCCCAGTCTCTCCTGCGAGCCCCGTGGGAAGCCCCTGTGCCCCTAGATGCCAACCTGGGACTCCAGGAGGACCCCCTGAGGAAACCTTTCTAGGGACAGAGTGAAGGAATAAGCGTCGACCTCAGGCAGGGGAATTATGGGACTAAAGGCAAATTTGGAAAATAAACATTATTTGACTCTTAACTGATTTGGAATTTCCATAGCTGCCTCTCATCACCAGTAACCAGGAGGAGGATCGGGGAAAGAGGAAAACACCTGTCCAGGCTTTGGGAGGGGGAACGGGACCCATCTGTACCCGGCTCCAGTGGGGTCCCTTCCAGCGATGGCCCAGAGGAAGCCAGTCTGCACCACAGCACCCCACCCCACCCCACCCTCATCTGTCCTCCGAGCACGCCCGGGGTCAGCGGGACCACGGTACAGCAGAGCGTGTGGGCAGGCATACATGCATGTGGACAAGGTGGGGGAGGGAGAGGTACCAGAGCCACAGTGGGAGACACTCCCCTGGTCTAAGGGTCGCGTCCAGTGGCAGAGCTCTGAGGGCAAACACATCCGTTACAAAAGCAAAGGAGAAGGTTTAGGACAGAACACAAACGTGACAACCACCCAGCCCGTCCCCTACCCACCTCCCAGCCTCCAGCCCACCTGGTGCTGCCCCAGCCCCAGCTGCACCTTCCCGGCACTGGCTGTTGAGCCCCATGCCCTTGCCTAGCCTTTCCCACCCCAGTGCCAAGTGCGCCCCGTGGACACTGCCTCAGTCCCAGGACAAGCACCGAGGACACTGGAGGGAGGCGGGGACGCCAATGAAGACCTGACAGGGGCGGTCTAGCAGGAAGGCAGCCACTGTCATCACTTAGAGCCAAAGGCCACTGTGCAGGCAGGTCCCCACCAAAGGGCCACACCTGAGCAGGGCCTTCCTCCCTGGGACACCACTTAGTCCCCTCACTGTCCCTCCTCTCCACCCCACGGCTCTCCCTGCCTGGCCAACAGCATCACAGCAGCACCCTGCACAGGAGTTGGGGCCCAAAGGCCTGGGCTCTGGGCCCCGAAAGCAGCCAGTCTCCACCTCGAGGTGGAGACATTTGCTCTTCCTCTCTCCAAATGTGGGTCCTTAGCTCTTTCAGTTCCGCCTCCCCTTCCCCGGCTCCCTCCAGGCTCAACTCCACAGTTGTGCTCAGTGGGAGCGGGAGCTGGAGCGGTCCAGCTCTCCCTGTCTACCATCTGTCTGTTCTTCTGTCCGTCCATCCATGACTTTCTTCCGTCTGAGGCTGCTGCGAGACAGTGACATCTGAGTCCCTGAGCATCTTCCAGCTGTGGAATAAACCAACTCCCTGCTGAGCAAGGCCATCGACCAGCAGGGGGAAGCCCAGCAGGAGGAACCGGCTCCTCCCCAGCCACCACTCCCTGGGCTTCTCTCAACTTCAAGGAGAGTCAAAGACGAAATGAGTTTTTTAATCTCACGAAAATATGTCACATGAATTTGGATTAGAAAACATGACAATGAGAAGCTTGTTTTTCTTAAACTGCAAGGGAAAAAAATAACCACAGGTTCAACAGTAATCTTCTGGATCTTTCTCTTGACCAAAAACTAAGTATCTTCTCCCCAAAGCACGTCCTCTGAGAGCTAACTCACCCTCCTTGCCCGCTCCAGCTGGGACCGGCCACCTCCCCAACCCCCACCGTGTGGGTGCGGGAGACCCTGGGCAGAACTGTCCTGTGAGCCAGCAGCCCACAGGCAGTGGCACCCAGAGCCCCACCCCCAGTCCCCACGGCAGGGGCCACAGAGCTGGCTTTGTTTCCACGGTCTCAGGAAGAAGGAGCCAAGAGCTGACCCTCAGCACAAACCAGGGAGAAGGGC